>CBVK0101056598.1:0-13290 GCA_900067695.1 Picea abies
TATTTAGACTCATACTATCACTTTATCTGATCATTCCAAAGGCATACAACGTCCCTTCTCATTACTATACGTTTAATCTGTTTTGCATAATATTTTACATCACTCTCATACTTGACCATTGATTAGAAATGTATAAGTGTTCAAAACTATAGATTAGCATTTGAGGCCTGTTGCTGAAACACATAACTGTCACATAGTCCAAGGTCGCTGTTGCTGAAACACAGAGAGGCTATACAGTCCGAGGTCGCTGTTGCTGAAACACAGAACTGTCACACAGTCCGGAGTCGCAGATGCTGAAACACAGAGCTGTTACACAGTCCGGAGTCGCAGATGCTAAAACACAGAGCTGTTACACAGTCCAGAGCTGCAGATGCTGAAACACAGAGGAAACCGCCAGGACCAACGATGCTGAAACACAAAGGAAGCTATTACAGTCAGCGGTCAACAAGCACCAACTGTCACTCCTACATAAGAATGCTGACACAGTCAAGAACACAATTCACGTGGCTTAAATAGCCCGCGAATTGTGATGCTGAAACAACATCAGCAGCAATGAGAAGAAGCTGTTACTCCAGTCGTAACAAGAAATATCTCATTCAACACCTGTAATAGCATTATGTTGCACAGGACTAGGACATCCTATTCTGGTTTAGAAAGTAAATCCGACTAAAGATAGGACTCAGATACACATTGTAATTTTTGATCAATTGTATCGAAGGGGTTCCCTCTTTAAATAAGAGGAAATCATCATTCGAAGGATACAAGTTTTTATGTATTGAAAAGCTTCAGAGAGAGGGACGTACTTCATTTTTCAGACTGTAACATGATATTTTGATAGATGAATAAAAGACTGCTTTGAGTATCCTTCTCTAGCTTTCTCGTTTCAAGGGAATCGTTTGAGAAGGGAGGGCCCACCTTCTTCATAAGATTCACCCATTAGTTTTAGAATGTGTTAGTGTAGTTTCTGTCTATGCCTTGATTAACTTTCATCTGCTGAAACACTACTTTTAATGAATTCTGCTTTGCTGAAACACTACTGAACTTTGTCTTGTTAAGAACTTTAGTTTATTGAATGTCACATTATTTTCATGAAATTCGTAATTCTTTTCATTAGAAATCTTGTGTGATGATTTTATGAGGCTAACCAGAGACTGGGTTAAGGGTTCCTACTCAGAAAGGAAGGGATCAGATTATCTTGTTCTCTGTAGATTTTAATTAATTCTGCAAGTGTGCTAGCCAGAGACTGGGTTAAGGGTTCCTGCTCAGAAAGGAAGGGATCAGATTATCTTGTTCTCTGTATATTTCAATTACTTCTGCAAGAGTGCTAGCTAGAGACTCGGTTAAGGGTTCCTGCTCAGAAAGGAAGGGTTCAAATTATCTTATTCTCTGTAGATTTCAATTACTTCTGCAAGAGTGCTAGCCAGAGACTTGGTTAAGGGTTCCTGCTCAGAAAGGAGGGGATCATATTATCTTGTTCTCTGTAGATTTCAATTATTCCTGCAAAGTGTGCTAATCAGAAATAAGGCTAAAGGTTCCTTCTCAGAAAGGAAGGAATTAGATGACCTTGTTCTCTGCTAGATAGAGTGAGCCTTCTCTGCATACTGTTTTCATGAAAGAGTGTTAATTAGAATTAAGGTACTGAAGCCTCTGCTTGAGAGTAAGGGTCCTGTTCTTTGGTTACAGAATAGTGTTCTTTCCTGTTGCAATTGTTAATTTAATGTAATCCAGGATTCCTTAGATTAATCTTTAAGATCTGCAATAGGTAGGTTGCTTTTCTGTAATTTAAGTCAGAACTTCAGTTCATTCAAGGCAAGTGTGATTAATATAGTTTCTTTTACTACAACTTTAAGTTTCTTTTGGAATTGAACATATATAGTGCGTGGTTATCTTTGAAATAAACAGACTTCCCTGGGTTGACAATTTATGTATCACTTGATTGTTTGAATTATTTGAGCAATTATAGTGACCAACACTCCAGTAGGTTATATTCTCTCCACACTTTTCTAGAGTCGAATGGTGCCTAATGATGCTTCCCAAGCACACAGCCCTTACAAAATCCTTAAGGGGGAAACACATTCGACAGACCAACAACCATGCTCTGAGTTTCCAGTGCCTACAAAGTTTGAAAATTTAGGTGTCCAACTCGCTCATGCCAAATTCGACTTCTCTCATTAGTGTGATAAACAAGTGTAGTTAGTTGAGTGTCAGGTCGAGTCATGCCATAGAATTTGTACAAACTGTCCGTTAGGTCAAGAAGCCCACCAATGGAAATCAAATTTCCTTTCTTCAAATCACGAACATAGAACCAATCTAGTCAAAATGAAACAATCTTACCTTTCTATGCTAACTACACAATATAAAATAGATTGGCACTGAGGTTTGACACATGATAGGCGTTGACAATCTTCCCATGTCGATAGGTAACATCACCCTCACCAACAACATCCAAACCAGAATCATCAATACCATAGATTTTCTTTTCCTTAGCTTCATCCAACCATGTGAACATGGACGCATAATTATCCATGTGATGAGTGCACCCAAAGTCGACAACCCATTCATTTTGCATAGAATGAGACAACAAGGCTTGAGACATTCTGCCTTGGAAGGTGAAATTATCAGTGGGTTGGTGTACAACAAACACGTCTCCTTCAAGGATTTTAACCTTCTCCTCTCTTCTTAAAGAATACTTTCTCCACATGTCCAGTCTTTCCACAATAATAACATCTTTTCTTCTTTCTACTTCATTGGGGGCCATCTGTTTGTCCCTTAGGTTTCTGGTCGCAGTATGCAAGTTTCTATGTAGAGGCATCAAACCATACTCTATCCCTGAGATCCATCTTGCTCTTTACCTTGAGCAAGTGGGCTTGATATTTACCACCATTATTGTTTTCTTCATGCAGTCTGTGTTGATCATTCATTAGGGGAATTTTGAGTTCTAAAAGTGCCTCCTAAGAAATATTATAAAATATTACGAGTTTGTCATTTTGTGGGGGAGGTATGTTTACAACTCACATTTTGCACTACAATCCATGTAACCATAGTCGAGTTAAATTGAAAATTTCTCTAGAAATAAAATTAATAAAAAATCTTCTATTGATGTGACTAAAAGGAAAGGACATGACTATAAATCGAAGTGAGATTTAAAAAAAAAAGTCATTGTATTTAAACAACTAATGCATGCGTCCTTTGTCCTTGAATAACTTGAAATAAAATATAAATATAAACTCATAAATTATTAATTATATAATATATTATTATTTAAAATATAAACCCATATACTAATATATATAATTAAGATATTATAGAAAACCATATATATATATAATAAAAAATTATATTTAAAATTTTAAAACATAAATAGTTATAAAACCCATATAATATATAATATATAATATATCATATGATATATGATATATGATATATAATATATGATATATTGTATCATATATTACATCTGATATATAATATATGATATGAGTTATCATGTAAACCCAACCAACCAACGTACTCTTAAAACTTTAACCTACTCCTAAAGTAAACCAACCCGACACATATTTCAAATAAAACATAATTTTTTGTATTTTTTTTTAAATTTCAAATATAAAGTGTTTAATGTATGAATGTACTGGGCACTTTAGTCAAAAGTAAAGTACTTTAAGAGTACTTTGAGTACTTTTCTTAAAGCATTGCATAGTTAACTATGGTTTCCATCCACCATTTAGAATGTGACAACTCACCATCTTTAACTCAAACAATGCCAAGTCATCCCTAAGGGATGATGTCATCTTATGAATTATGATTGGCTCTTATAAAGTGGATTTTGGTGGCACATATTTTTTTTTTGAGGCCCTTTTTTGACCTCAAAATTCCCCTAATGAATGAAAATACCACAAAAAGTTTCAAAGATGTAATCCTTACCATATTCCTTGCTTGCTTTCCAGTTGGTGTGGAAGGTCGACACAAACACATCGAATGGTGTTCTCAAGTTCATCAGGACCAACTCAACGAGTTGTCCATCCTTCTTCTAATATTTCTTTCTGCATTCACCCAATTTCAACTGGAGTTATTTGACACACGCTAAATAGTCCTCTATTCTTTCAAAGGAATGAGGATCAAGAGAGATCAACTCTTTCTCCAACTGCATGGTGTGGATCTCGTTGACTTAGTCAAACAATGACTTCAACTTCTGCCAGGCTTGATGAGGGAAGTTGATTCCACTACGGTGAAAACAAATCTCCCATGAGATATAAGTCGTGATGACCCCTACAACCTCATCCTTCTTACCATCAACAACAAACTTCGCCTAATCGTCTGTTGGATATGGAATCACAATCTTTCTATACTTCCACAGTCCTTTGATCTTCAATAGGGTTTCCATATATGATTCCCATATTGCATAATTTTATCCATTCAGAACAACATGATCAATATTTGAAGCCATCTTCAATATTTGGAAATACATTGTTCTCTTTTCGAAGGTTTCAATCAGAAAACCACTGACCCAAAGTCAATCACACAACAAATCTGACTCAACAAGGTTTGCAGATAACAAGTTGAGGCTTTAAACCATTGAATTTAATACCATGTTAGGGAATAAGGTGGAACACGACATGGAACATAAAAGACAATAGTACAGATAATCAAAGAGGAACAAAAAATTTCTAAGACAAAAGGTGGTGTCTAAAGACACTGTTACATCACTTAAGCAAGACACACTATGATCATAACATCACAATGCATATTGGATCTTGATATCTCCATATAATATCAACTTTATCATTGATTTCCATGATTATAATGAACCAATGGTATGTTTTTTATAACCTCAATATCTAACCAACTTCCATAGAATCTAGAAAATCTTGTCCACATGTAACTGTCGATTGTTAGAGTTGACTTTGTCAAATCCATGTTGTCAAGTTGTCTCGACAAAGATACTCAACCCGACCACCTATGCATCAAACTCGTAGTCGATTACTAGGCTGGTGGGTGCACTGCTTGACTATCTTTGAATGTTGGTCGTCTTTCCGACTGAAAAACATGTTGACTACTCAACCAACTGTTATAGTGTGTTGGTCGATCGTCTGACCAACTGTATCCATATGTAGGTTGACCGTTCGACCGAATGAATCCAAAATATGTGTGATGAACCATCAATTCTTGATGTTCCAACATGTAATAATCTCTATATTTACATTATTCACTTTATAATGCACATTTGAATTATAACATGCATAATGTTTATATTAATGCTTTAGTTATTAGACATATGCCGCCATCCTTTGTTTGCATTTTTATAGGTTCTTTTGTTCCCATCTATGTGGGAATATGGGCTTCATTTTCACATTGAGGATGTTGGTGATGGATACATGTCACATTGGATTGTGGATTTAAGGTTGAGTTCAACCAATTTAGTCATGCTAACCCTCGTGATCATAACTTGGTAGAAGGGAAGTTAGGTTATGTTGGAAAGAAATAAGAGATCATGCAAGTAGACTTCAAATATTTTCACTATGTTATTTTTAGGTGCAAGTGGTGGAATACCTTAAGTCAAATTAATCTAAAGGAAAATTGTGATAGTGGACTAATATGTATCAACTCTAAAAAGATGTGGGATGAAGCTATGATGCCATATGTTTTCCAAAAACACTACAACCAAGTGTTTTTTTACTTAGATGTGTTGGATAGGGAATGGTGGTTCATACTAAAACACGATCTGAGATCAAAACATCTTTTTGAGAATAATAATGTTATAATGCCAAATGAGGAAGATAATAAGGGTGATGACAATGAAGAGTGATATGTACATGTTTTATTTCAATACATATATATATATATATATATATATATATATATATATATAATTTTATTATGGTTACCTATAATTTGTCCAATTATGTTGTTTTAATTCATTTCATGATGTTGGATATGAAAAGTTAATGACCATTTACAAGCATCATGTTCAAAACAAAATAAATTGTTTTGAAACTTCAAGCTCTTTAATGAATTGTAATTCATTTTTAATTGTAAGATTTACATATTCTTCCTTTGGCATGTTGCGTAAAATATGTTTTTGATATATATTTATTATCATACATTAAAATAATAAAAGAGTTTTTATGTGTACAAGCATTTTTGTTTACTTGCAATAGCCCCTAGTAAGTAGTGGAGTGAGTATAAGCATGTTTTATGTGCACACACATATAAAATAATCAAGATGCATTTTATACATACTTAACAAGATACTCTAAAGACATTTTGTGTAAGTTTTATGTGCACACGCATATAAAATAATCAAGATCTATTTGATACATACTTTTTTTTTTTTCTTCCGAGAAAGAAAAAACTTATATTTCATTTAAAGAGAAATATACATATTATTGTCCCTTGAAGGACTATCATTTTTGTCTTATCACTCATTTATCCACAATACAGTCTTAAAAAAAAAACTCTCCATGCTATTCATGTCAAAAAAAGATTCTCTATGTCATCAATGTAACATCAGAAAAAAAAGGTTCTTCTTTTCCAAATCACTTGTAGTCTAAAGGTCATATCATCACAAATATTCCCTTCAAATAATTCCTAAAAATTGAAGACACCTTTGTCTACAGTAAGGGATTCTTTAGAAAGATCATCTGCCTGAGAATTTATCTCCCTGAAAATATGAGAAATGGAGAACCATTCCCGAGTTGATAAGAAAGACCAAATTTGGACCAATAGAGGTTTTAACCTCGACACTTGAATGTGAAAAATCCCCATTACTCAATCAACTATAGTCTTTGAATCTCCCATAATTTGCATTTTCCTCAAATCAAGAGTGTCCAACATAAATAAAAGGGCCCACAAAGCTGAAAGTCTCTCCTTCATGTCTGAACCAAATCCAAGCAGATATATTATTTCGAATAAATGAGATGCAAAAATATATAGAATCGCTCCCGCCCCACAGGAAGGAGGGTGCCCTTGACTGGCCCTGTCGAGATATCCCCAAGGAATGATGTCATACATTGTTAGCATAACTATCATCTTTTTCTTACAAGGTTTAACCTATGACTTGAACTCCTCAACCAGTCTAGTTATTAATGATGCCACCACCTCAGAAGGAGGGTGAGAATCCTGAAAAAATCTAACATTCCAAGCCCACCACATGAAATATAATAAAAAAGGAGGATGAGATATTATACCTTTTGGTTTCTCATATTCTTTCCACCTTCTGAGCCATTCTACGAGCTCAACATCCAACTCTTGTAATTGAACATTCAAATATTCTGAAATTGATTCCCACACCTGCTGAGTGAAAGAATAGTAAATGAAAATATGTTGAGAAGACTCCTCATCTCTCATATAAAGGGAACATCTACCCGAACCTGTACAACCTCTTTTGACCCTGTTTTCCCATGTGAGCAATATTTTTTCCAAATTCAACCAACTCATAATCTTTTCTTTTTAAGGAGTATTATTTTCCAAATAAAATTCCACAACCATTTTCTTTCACCTATGAATTTTCCTTCTACTAAAACCTAGTAACCTAGCTTCATTCTATATTGGCCTAAGTTTTCATTTTTGGACCATGAAAGGGAGTCCTCCTCCTCCTCTCATAAATAAATGAAATTTGTATATAGAATGCTGGTGTACTCTTCCCATTCCTCTACTATGTCTCCCTCAAGTTCCAACATCATAGTTGTTTCCTAGGAGTTTCTTCCATATGATCCACCTCGCCAAGCCTTGCATCCAATAATGAGTATATGCCTTGATCATGGAGAATTCCAACGAAATATTCAGAAAGTTTGAAACCTTCCCCCACACCAACCCAGGGGTATTCACCGATCCTGACACTATTCCCATTACCCAGCTAACATACAGTCTAGTCCTCGGTCAAAGGAAAGGATTCGACCATATCTTTCCAACAAATTGAGCTATTTGAAATCAATTTATTTGGAACTCTAATCTAATCCACAAAATAAATACTAAGAAGATACTTAGAATCCATCACCCTACAAGCCATCACCCTACCCCATAAAATCTTGTTGTGAATTAGTCTCCACAGAATTTTTGCAGCTAAGGCTCTACAAAACAAAAAGATGTTTTTGATACCCCATCTGCCTAGATACTTAGGCATAGCGAGCTTTAACCATTTCACAAGGGGTACACCCCTTCCCACCTTCCTCCCCAACCAAAGGAAATGAAAAAAAATATTTCTAATCTTGGTTAAAATCCTTTTCAACATTTTTTCTATTGAATCCCATTAGAACATAATGATTGACATAACTGAATTGAGCAGTATAAGTCAATCCCCCCCTTGAAAACCAATGGTGAACCCACAAATCAACTCTCTCTTTTATTTTCTTAATTAACCACAAACAATCCTCATATAAATAGGAATTTGGTTTGAGCACGAACCCAAGATATTTCAAACCAAATAGTACTTTTCTAAGCAAAGGGAAGGAACTCAACGAAATGTGCTACTGCTTCCTCCTGAACTGCATTTATCATCATATTCAATTTTTCAAAATTTATTTGCATTACAGTAGAAATACAGAAGGAATCGAAGATTGATTTTATGGATTGGAATTCCTATTTGTTCCTTCCACCAAAAAGAGTAACATCATCAACAAAGAGTAAATGTGAGATTATTTTTGAATCCAAAATTTTGAGGCCTTTGATAAGGCCAGTGCTTATTTTGTTTTTAATTAGAAAGCTAACCCCTCAACAACTAAGAAAAACAAAAAGGGAGACAACAAGAAACCTTGGCGAATCCCCTTAGAGGATTGAAAGGATACTGAAGGCAAGCCATTTATGCACACAATAAATGAGGGGGATTCTATACATCCCATGATCCAATGAACAAAGTTTAAACTCATTCCCAGCTGAATTAAAAAATCCTAACGAATGTCCAGTTGACATTGTCATATGCTTTTGAGAGATATAATTTCAAGACCAAAAATGAAAGGTTTTTGAACTTGATAGAGTGCAAGGCCTCCTGAGTAATTGCAACAACATCATGAATAATTTGGCATTTAAAAATAAACCCATATTGTTCCTTAGAGATTATTTCACTTAAAATTGGATTTAAACGAGATGTTACGATTTTTGCAATAAGATTGTAAATAAAGTTGCAACAAGAAATAGGTCTAAAATATTCAAAAGAGATAGCCTCTTTATTTCTAGAAATTAATGCGAGGAAAGTGGCATTGAAATACCCCCAATTTTTTTTCGTGAAATTTGAGATTCCCTAGCCACCTTTAGAATGTCATTTTTGAGAAAATCATAGAATTTGAAGTAAAACTTGACAAACATCCCATCCAGTCCTAGGAATGATGAAATTTGGCCTATGATATTGCACCAGTTTCTTTAAAGTGAGAAATTTTGGGGTGCCCCCTACCCCCAAATATTGAGGGAAAGAATAATCATTTAGAACCTTATTTATGGGTTGTCCCCGCTATAAGGGCCCACAATATGGTTGACTTATTTCTGCTCCTAAATTATGTCAAAGATTGAATTTGGGCTAGGTAATTAGATATTTCCTACCATATTGACCCCCAAACCCTTTTTCCAGAGCTATCCCCCATGCAAATAATTCCTCGCATCCTTTTTTCAATTTGGATCGGAGTAGGTAGTCCAATTTAGTGAAATTTTTGGAGCTAAAGATATTTGAAAAATCATTCACACTAAGGGTCTAAGAGTTAGAGACCCCCTTATCACTATAGGATAAAGCCTGGAAAAAAGGCCCACGTGCAGAGCTATGCTCCTCTACAAAGGAAGACTAGGCATTCACACCCCTCATGCAATTTAGAGGTGAGGAGGGAACCCTATTAAGTGAGATAGGAGGAATGTGGACTTCCTCAACAATTGTATCCTCGGAACAATTTTTAAAATGAGATAAATCATTATGGAGAATATTCTTACCCGAGGGTGATTTTGAGAGAGTCCGGGGAGAAGATACACCTAGGCAACTTTAGCAGGTCCCCTTTTCTCCATTGACTTATCCTTCAACTTTTTTTGTCACCTTTTCACATGAATTCTATGAAGAAGTATTCTTGTGATTCTAGGACTTGTGAAAAGGAGGAAAAAAATTTAGCGAGCGTCTGCACTGGGTCTGTAAATGTCCAACTTCATGACAACCACAACAACATAATGAAACCCGCAAATAGTACACTTTCCGAACCCATTTGAATCCTCCCCACACCAATTCAACCTCATCCATGAGTCCTTCTTTAAGTTCCACCTCGATATGGACCCAAGAGCACCTCCAGTCCATTTTTGTCTCCCAACCATGTTCATAGCCTATGTATTTCCCTAACATATTTTATATTGAGACTAGAATAGTCTCATGCCAAAAGAACAACAGAAGGTTTGGGAGAATCACTTAGAACTTCATCGGGGATAGGGCATCATGGGTGGGATAAAAATATATGGCCCATTCTTTTGGAATTATCCTTGAAAGGCCTCAACCACGTATTCTTTCAAAAATCATCGACATGTCTTCTTTTGTGAGAAACTTGAAACATATCCACCCCCTTTCTAGGGTGTGGAACTTGTCAGAAATTTGGCTTAGGTTGATGGAAAATTGGTTTGGACTGTTGGTTTTCATTGATGTCAACCCTTGGAGAGTGATTGGACTGTTGGTTTTCATTGATGTCAACCCTTGGAGAGTGATATTGTAGATTTATTTCAACCCTTAGAGATTGATGTCAACCCTTGGAGAAGTCCGGTAGGGAAAATGTATGGGTAAGGGACCCGAGTTTGTTTGAGGTATAAATGCATGAATATCAGTGAATATGTAGAAAATAATACTTTATATGGATAATACATGTCGTGTGATATCCGGTGATATGTGCAATGCCACATAAATACTCATGGTTAGAAAGTTATGGCCTTGTGAAGTTGGAGAACCCTCATGAGTTTTCTAGAAGCCCTAGAAGGTCAAACAAGTCAAAATTATTCTAGAAGCTCCTAGAAGAAGTTGACTAGTCAAATGGGTGAAAATAGAAGTTAATCATGGTTTCAGTGGATTTATTAAGAAGATAATTAAAAATAAATTAGTTTCAACTAAAAGTGGCTAAGTGGACAAAGTGATTAAGTGGAAAAAGTGGCTAAGTGGACAAAGTGGTAAAGTGGATACTTCTAAAGGAAGCTACTTGGAGAGTATAAATAAGAGAGAAAGGGTCTCCCATTAGCATCTATTGAGAATGTTGAATATATACAAGTGAATGAGGTAACCAAAGGATATCTAAGGCGAATTTCAGAGGGAAGGTGGAGTAAAGAAAGCCAAAATTCAAGGGAGGATAAAGTCTTTTCATGGTGCTTTTTAAGGTATGTTATTTACAGGCCATCTCACCATTTTAGCAATAATTTTTTTTCTAGTATGATTCGGATAGAAAAATCTCAAGGATGTTGAGAATACATATCCAAGTAACTATGATAAAAGTTTCAATTTTTGGGTCTTTATAGTTTGGGAGCTATACTCTGTGGAAGGTAGGGTTTGTGGCTAGTCTTGAAACTAGTCTAAAATAGGCGTTCCGGGTAAAAACGTCATACATTCTTCATAAAATATCCACATTTAGTGAGACCAAATGAATTGGTTAGAGTACGGTATTCAGTATGTTTTGTATCATTTTCATATGCATACATAAAATATTACGCGTGTGGCATGCTCTACAAGTTCGCTGTCTAGAATAATCCAGAATTTAGAAAGGTATGCCATTGTTGCTATAAATCCTTTTCTGGGAGGTTCCAAGTAGTGAAACCTCAAGAATTGTATACAATATACTGAAGAACATAATGTACAATTTTCAGACCTTTATTCATTACAGGTACATAGTTATGAGTTTTGCAAGTTAGGGTTGTTTACTAATCCAAAATTAGTCATGTGAGACTAAAGTAAAGTTTGATGAAAATGCTAGTCTCTTTTTGTTGAAGCTAAGGAACATTTGCAGGTCTATGATCACATACACCAGGTCTGTTACAGAGTTATAAGTGTGTTTATATTCATGTTTTTATGGTTACATTTGGTCACAACATGGTATATTTTTAAGGCTACATAACAATGAAGTTTGGCACATGGTTTTATGTAAGGGTTTATGGTATTTGGCTTATGGATTTGTGATGTATTTATAGAGGACTCTTGTTGGTTGTCTTGATGTATGTTTTTGTATATGGTTGAGGTATATGTTGAGTTCATGGATGAAATACTTAGTTGATGAGTTGGCATATACATGAGGTGTATGGTATGGTGATGTTGGTACATCTAAATGAGGTATAACTTAACTTGTTATTGATACATGATTTGCACATGCTTGGTACATTGTTAGAGGAACTTATTGGTAATCTTGTAGTGATATTGGCACATGTTTTATGGTTGATGTTGGATAGAGATCTTGGTATTCATGATGGTTGTGAGGTGTTGTGATGTACATGGTTGATGCACTTGTGATGGTACATGTTGTACTAGTTGTTGATGTACATGATTAGTTGAATGATATTCTTGTGATATTGGGTATGAGATATATGTTATCAAATATGATATATTGAGGAGAGTATTGGTATAGGTTGTTGGTGTATTTGGTATATGTTGGTACAGGTTATTCATATAGGTTGATTACATGTTATTGTTATAGATTGGTACATGTTGTTAGTACAGGTTGTGAAAATTTATTGGCACAGATTGGTATAGGTTTATAGTGATATATCTCACAGTGACAGTGGTTTCATCATTTATTTTACACTTATATTTCAGGGTGGTTGGACGGGGCATGGAGAGGGGGTTGTAGCCTCCTTTCGGTTGATTTTGGAGAATCAAGGAGTTGGAGCTTCCTTTAGGTTGGAGCCTGAGAACTAGGTGGTTGGAGCCACCTTCCAGTTGGAGCCATAGAAACAAGGATTTGGAGCTTCCTTCAGGTTGTATCCTGAGAATTAGGGGGTTGGATCCTCCTTCTGGTTGGAGCTAGAGAATTGGGTGGTTGTAGCCACCTTCCATTTGGAGCTAGAGAACACTAGGGGTAGGAGCCTCCTTCTAGTTGGAGATAGAGAATTGGAAGTTAGTGCTTCCTTGAATGTAATTATTAACATATAAGAAAATAATTCTATGGTTTTCCCCCACATTGGGTTTGCACGTAAATATTGGTGTATTTTGGATTGTGTGGATGTGTTTGTTAATGTTTATTATGCCCTAATTGATGTTAATGTTTATGATATAGTAATATGTTGATGATAAACTGATGAAATTTTTTTAATAAGTTAAAGGAATATACATTGTGGTTAAAAGGATTAATAAGTGGTATAAATTGCTCA
>CBVK0101056674.1:557-29024 GCA_900067695.1 Picea abies
ACATTACAACAGAATTTTATAGTAACCTTCTCATTTGAACATGAGAACCCCAACATGGATTCGGCACTCAAACAGATAAGAGGGACGATATTTATTGATAAACCAGAGGTTGCACTCATGACAAAATACCAACAACAAAATATCCAAACAGTCAAAGAACTACTATCATGCTATCATGTGGAAGAAGAAGGACCATAAGAAGATGACCCATGCAATATTCATATTACATAAATTGAAGGGGAAAGAGAGGTGGAAGGTCCATGTTTGGAATCAGAAGTATTTGTTGCACCTGTCAAGGTAAAGAAAGTCAACATTGGGACAACTGAGAATCCCAAAATGGCCAGCATTGGAGACTACTAGGATGAACAAACAGTAGAAAGGATAACAGAGTTATTGTGCTAGTATAGTGACCTATTCCCAAAAACCCTTACAAAGATGAAATTCATAGCAAGAGAGCTAGGAGAGATGAAGATACCTCTCAAACATGATGCTAGATCTGTCAAACAGAGACCGTATAGACTAAATCCAATATATAATCAGAAAGTCAAAGAAGAAATTGCCAAAATGTTGGAAGTTGGTATCATAGAACAAGTGGAGGAATCTAAATGGATAATCCCTATAGTATTTCAAGAGAATAAAAAGAGGGGATAAGGATTTGTGTAGATCTCATGAAACTTAATGATGCTTGCCTAAATGACCCCTTCCCTACACCTTTTACACATGAAGTCCTAGAGAATGTGGGAGGTCGGGAAGCATATTCATTTATAGATGGATTCTCAAGATACCATCAGATCAAGATATCCCAAGAAGATAGGTATAAGACTATTTTTTCCAGAGAATGGGGATCCTACCAGTACATCGTCATGCCTTTTTGGCTGAAGAATGCACCAGCCATATTTTCAAGGGTAGTAATAGTTGCTTTCAAGAAGTTTATACATCAATTTTTAGAAGTGTATCTGGATGACTGGACTGTATATAGTCTATTAAAAGATCATGTGGAAGTATTAAGGCTAATGTTGGAAATATGCAGGCAGTGTCAGATATCATTGAATATCAAGAAGTGCATTTTTGGGACACCATTTGGAATATTGTTGGGACATATAGTCTATAAACAAGGGTTATTGGTGGATCCTGCTAAGATTACAGTCATTGTTAATTTAACACCACCAAAATCAGTGTGCCAGTTGAGAGAAACATTGGGACATACAGGCTACTATAGAAAATTTATAAAATGATATGCATAGATCACTGCACCAATGGAAAAATTGTTGAAGAAGGATACTAAATTTCAGTGGAATGAGGATTGTCAATAAGGTTTGGACACCCTAAAAGAAAACATGGTCACAACACCTATTCTAGTATTCCTAGACTGGGAAAATAATTTTCATGTGCATGTAGATGCATCAGCTATAACACTTGGATCAATTCTAGCACAGCCAAGAGCAGGAGATTTGGACCACCCTAGAGAATTTGCAAGCACAAAATTGTCAGAATCATAGCAGAACTACAATACTACATAAAGAGAAGGCCTAGCTATGGTCTATGCACTTTAGAAGTTCAGAAATTACTTACTGGGAAAACACTTTAAGATGTTCACAGATCATTCAACCCTCAAATACCTAGTCAACAAGCCAGTGTTGGCGGGAGGATCTGTAGATGGCTACTGTTATTTCAAGAATTTGACTTTGAAGTGATATTCAAACCAGGGAAGCTAAATGTAGGACCTGATCACTTGTCAAGGGTAACCAATGGAGAAGAACCAACCAACTTGGAATACATCTTCCCTGATGCGCAGTTATTTTCAGTCCAAGTAGCTGACGAGTATTTTTATGACATCATTGAATACTTGAGTACAGGGACTGCACCACAAGAGTTTAACAATGCGCAGAAGAAAAATACGATAGTCAAAGCTGCATACTATCAATTGATTGCGAGACACTTATACAAAATGGGCGCACACAACATTTTGAGAAGATGTGTACTAGAACATGAAAGGCCTAGAATTTTGGTAGAAGCTCATGAGGGAATAGTTGGAGGACACTATGCAGGAAAAGATACCGCGTGGAAGGTATTGCGCGTAGGCCTATGGTGGCCAGCAATTCATCGAGATGCTAAGGAATATTGTCAAAGATGTGATCTATGTCAAAGGGTTGGTAAACCTAATAGAAGGGATGAGATGCCCCTAAGACCACAAGTAACTTTGTAAGTATTTGACAAATGGGAAATAGACTTTGTGGGGCCAATCCATCCACCAGCAAAAAGGTCAGGAGCGAGATATATCATTATCATGACAAAATACTTAACAATATGGGCAGAACCAGGGTCAGTCAAAGACCGCAGTGTAGAGACAGCAGCACACTTCTTGTTTGAGCAAGTGATGACTAGATTTGGCTCTCCAAGGATTTTGATGAGTGACCAAGGTACTCACTTTATCAAAAATACTATCAAGGCTATGACTGAGGAGTTTGAAGTCTATCATTAGAAGAGTACACCATACCATCCTCAAGCAAATGGAACACTATAAGCCTTCAATAAGATCTTGGAGAAAGCTCTAACAAAGATCTGTAATGTTAACAGGGATGATTGGGACTTGAAAATACCAGAAGTACTATGGGCATACAGGACTACATGTAAGAAGTTGATAGGACATACACCATTCAGATTGGTGTATGGGCAGGAAATAGTAGTACAATTAGAATTTCTAGTACCCAATCTACACGTAGCGGGAATTACCAACATGACATAAAGAGGCACAATAAAGGAAAGGCTAAATCAGCGAATGGATATGGAAGATGATAGGATTCTGGCAGGATTTCACCAAGAAGTACAAAAAGAGAGAGACATGCCTTGGAATGACAGACATATCAAGAGGAAGAGCTTCAAGGAGGGAGACCTAGTCTTGCTCTATGGCAGTAAATTTTTTCAGCATCCAAGTATATTTAGAATGCATTGATTGGGGCCATATGAAGTGAAGACTCTCACATATGGGGATCTATACAGTTAAAAGAGTTGGGAGGTGTTATCACTATAAAATTTTATTTTTGAAATCTAGTTTTTGAGACTTAGCAAGGTGCTAAATTGATGTAGAGGCATGACAAACTAGAGGACAGGGCCAAGTCTAGTAGGAGGAGGCTAAATCTAGCGGTAGTGCAGAGTTGATGGGACCTCATAGGTCACAGATCGCAGCACTACAGATCAACAGTCGGGGATATTTTCGGGGAGAGGAGTTGCACGAAAGATAATTCCCAAAATCATACCAAAAAGTAAACCACGGTTTTGGGTCGGGGCCACATGGTGCCACTGGATTAATTTTAGGGCGAGAATCGAGTTTCCCCAAACCACTTCCTCGCGCCCCCAAAATTGAGAAAGTATATAAAAGGGGGCTCATCATTTATTTTATTAATTTTTCAAATATTGGAACATTGAGAGTTGGCATGAACACTCCATTCAAACTGAAGCTCAACAGTACGCCAAGCTCATGCCTTTTCCACTTGTTTACAGGTATTTTTCATAGTCACCATGGACCCTATCATTATGTCAGTAACAAAGCAATACCTTGGGTCGAATGAAGAATCCCTAATTGACCGAGATTCAGATGTGTTCGACGTTGAAATCACCATTTCGCCCATCTATGTGTCCAAATCTAATCTGTATGATAATGTACAGAAGTGGATACCCTTCCTTGAAGCAATCCAGACCACTATAGTCTCTTACACTATCGAGGTCGCATTCCCTTTCCCCGAATTCATAGGTTGGTTCCCAGAGCAGTACTCACAGGAAGAGAAAGTTGTCGTTAATAAACAGGGGTCTGAGGTCCTATGTAGGGTAGAGAGTTTGTCAATTCGAGGTGCCCTTGGCATACCAGAGTCCTTCTCTGCAGTGTTTGAACTGTTCAAGGAAGAAAAGATAATTAGGGTTTATAGGGAGTGTCCATCAGAAGTCAAAGACCTATTCTTACAGACAATTTTCAAACCAGAACATCTTTCTGAAGGCCTGTATTTGCCAATGAGTGTGAGTATCATGGTTATTGAGGTCCAATGGGTTTGTTCCCTACTGAGTCAAATTTTACATCTAGATAATGACAAGCATGTGCTCGAGGTCATGTTGGGTTTCCTATTGGAATTTTTTTAGTCAGAGTCTAGTCCTTCAGTCTGTGTCAGTTTTGACCAATTTATAGTTGATAATATCCATAAACAGCTAGTAATTTTTCGATCACTAAGAAATTTCAGATATTACACATACTTGTTGAAGATTTTCCTAGACACAAATAAGAGAGAGTTTCCTGAAGCAGCATTCATATCAATTGAATGTAAGAGGATCACATTGCTCATCTTCATCAACAAAGTCATGTCCAGGGTTTACAACTTGATTTATGAGGAGCTATTTACAGCCAAATCATAAAACAGGGTAGGATATTGGGTATTTTTCATGCATTCAACAGTGTTTTGGGTTTATGGTTGTCATGAATCCCCCTAGCTTCTGCCTATTTTCTTGACACCCGGAGTCTTTTCCCTTGAATTCATTAGGCAAAGAATCATATCAGAGACAGAACATTTTCTGAAATTGCACAAATCCTCCAACCTCAAATTCTCTTTCATCATTGGACCCATCATTGTCAAGAATAGATCATGCTTATCTCAGATCCAATAAAAGCTCAAAGAGTTTGGATTTACACAGCTACAAGGAAGAATATATGATCCACATCACCGCATATCCAAGAGAAGACTGATGAACAAACAGGACCCTTATGAGCATGAACATGTTGAGGGTTTTGACAAATTAGCAAATCTAGAATTTTGTGTTGATATGGAAACAATCTTGCAACCAGCTCAAACACAGTAAGTTGAGGCAAACCTACAACAGTCTCAAACAAAGAAAAATCCTCAGAAGTTGATAGTTAAAATCCCAAAAGTAAGTGTTTATAGCAAGAGAAGCAGTTCAAAATCCCTAGGCACCAGTGATCAGCAAAATTCCCCTAAGAAGTTGAAGATCACACAATCCCCACGGATAGTGGATCTAGAGGAAGAAGAGCCTAAAGAACAAGTGAATATGGATATGGTAGAGAGTGGCACTAGCACTATAGAATTTGATAAGGGAAGCAAGCTCCAAAGTGAAGGCAGTTGAAGAACTTTCAGCAACAAAAAGCACATCTTTGATAAGACATATGGAGCAGCTTTTCAATCTAAAGAAGATTTGGCAAAACAATATGCTAAGAAAGGAAACATGGCTATGGGTGAAATGAGGGAGTTAGTCCCTGAAGTGGAAAGGATTTCTCATCACAAGTCTTCCATGTTCACAGTAAGAGATATAGAGAAGAGAACCTTTAATATAGCAGTTGCATATGAAAACAAGGTATCTGAGATTGAGATAAAATATGACAACATCAATGCTCCAGACAAAGTGAAATTCCACAGGAATACTAGTGATATGTTGTATTCAGATTACTTGGGCCTAAGCTTGAAGAATTCAAAGTTGTCAACTTATGCAATAAATTTGGAAGGGCAGTTAAGACAAGAAAAGGCATCCAGCAGAGCTTGGCAAACTCAGGTCAAGAGGATAGAATTTGAAGGCCCTCAAGGGGTGAAATCCTCATTGGATGGAAAGGACAAGATTATTCAAAGCTTGAAGAAGAAACTGAAAATGTCTGCCAAAGAGCATCCATAGACAGCAAAACTAGTTTCTCTAGAACAGGAAAAAGAAGAATTTTGACAAGAGGCATTGAACTACTAGGCTAGGGTATTACAGCTAGAACAAGAAAGGGTGAATTGGACACAAGGACAGACAGAATTACTGAACATGGTTGTAGTTGTACCTCCTACTATTGAAGTTGGGCCAAGCACTGAAAGACTTGTCCAAGATATGTCACAAGTTAGCCTGAAGGTAGGAGAAATTAAGGGGTTAAAGGGAGACATAGAGAAATTGAAATAGGAAATGACAGCAAAGGATAAAAGAATGTCTCAGTTTAAAAAGGAAAATCAAACCCTACAGGAGAGGATAGACAAGTTGAAAATAAGATTAAGAGGCAAAGGACTGTTGTAGAGAGCCAAACATATCATCTGGGATTCTATATCTATTGAAGTTTCCAAGTTCAGAGTGTACTTAAACTTCATCAATGATAAAGACAGCATGGCCATCACAGCCAGAAGCAGGTACACTGTTGTAAATGAGACCTTAGCAAAGAAACCATCAGAGTGGGCCCAAAATGCCATAAACCTGCTAAAATCCATCCCTACTGCAGAGCTTCTGACCATTGGGGTCAAAGATAGGACTACATTGATCATCTGGGATAGGATGGTCATTTCCAAACATAACTTGTTAAAATTAGTCCAAACTAAGGCCATACAAATGGAGCAAAGTGTGCAAGAATTCAAGGATCTGTTTGAAGAATTGTTCATTAAAGGCCTCCCACCATTTTGGGATGGAAAAAGGAAAATTATATGATCAGTAGGAATACAACTCTTGCCTCACTCAATGCAGGATGGATCACTCCAAGTTTGAAAACTTGGAGTAAAACTTGAAAGGAGCAACCCTGGTTGAACATTTGATTACAGATTTTGAGATTTTGAATCAGTTCAAAATAGTGAATATTGGACTACCATTCATGACATATGCCTCTTGCATTGACCTGAAGATCCTAATCAAAGAAATGATGGACTATGATATCCCTTCTGACTTGCAATGGAAGGAGATAGTGCGGCTGGGTAAAACAAAGTGTAGTTTTCCAGGATCTAGCAGATGATGTCCATGTGTCATCAAATACGACAAATCAGACAAAAGACCAAAACAAAACAAGTGGCAAAAGAAGAAGTTGAAGCATCAAAGGAATCGGCAGTTGGATCATAAAATGTTTTTCTGTTAATCATTGTAATCGGTTCCCATATCGAAACTATCATTTGTAATCATTGTACTCAGTTTTAGAAGCTGAAACATTTTAGTTCAGCTATTGTAATCAGTTTCTAACTGAAGGAACTCGAATTGTATAAGTATTAAGAGTTCCAAATGTATTAATGTTGGCAAAAGCACAAGGGCACAATTCTAGTTGTTCTGAACTCAATTATAATTTTCTGAAGTTGAATAGAATACATATGCAGAAGTCTTTGAAGTCTCCATGAGAAGATTCTAATGGTGGTGATATGAGTTTTGTCTTCTCTCTTTGTATAAATTTCCTGTGTTCATGATTCCATTAGCATTGTCTTCTATTTAAACTGGATAGTTTAAAGGCCCGGAATTCATCTTATGATGCTCTTGGCTTAAGCAATTTAAACTGTGTAAGTTTCTTCATAACTAATTCAGAATTCATTTCACTAATGCTCGAATGCAGTTACTTGTTTTATCCTTTCTTCTTACACTCTGCAAATTACAAATTATAACTCAGATTCATCACCTCATTTAGCCTCTATCCTATGGAGAGTTCTACTGACTAATTAGTGTTCCTATTCTTTTTCAAAAATTTGACTCCATAGCCCTGGGTGTCCTCCCCCTTCCTTTCCAACAAATTTATAAAAAACCCCCAAAAACAAACTAAACCTAACCATCGATCACCAAAGAAACACCAAGTGACACGAGAGAGCCCTCTTTGAGCTGAGTAGGCTAGTACCCGGCTCTAAAGTTGGTTTGTAGGTTACCTCTATCGTTTATTTTATCAGCCGAAAAAATTACAGAGTTCTAACATTTTGGCGTCGTTGTCGGGTATCGAAAGTGAGATTTTCCCTGGGAAAAGAACGACTTAAAACTTCATATTTGATTCCTGAGGGTGATAGTGAATCAAACACCTTATTGGATGAGACTAAATTTATCCTGGAGACTCCATTACCAAGAGACCAGTAGCACAAAGTAGTTTGAGATAGAAATCCTGACTCCCAAGAGAATTCACCCCAGGAGAAACCCAGACCCAGAAGTTGTGATTCCTATGTCTGATCCTGAGAAGATTGTACACAAAAGAAAAGGAAATCCAATAATCCCAGTCTTGTGTTTAGATAGATATCTATCCTTTCCCAAAGATGGAGTAACAAGCATTGAAGATCTTGAGTTTGATGTGAAATTTGAGCAAACTTTGTTCAGAACTAAATCAAAGTCTTATTTAAACGAGGTAATCTTTGATAAGAAGAGGTTCCAAGATTTAATTTTAGCTACCTCTACCAAAACTCTTGTGATTCATACTCAGAACCAACAGCCACTTCAAGTCCTTACAGCAGCCATGGAAGCTAGGTTTTCCCCTCTTGTTCTACCTGCTCAGTTACATGATTTGCCCAGGGAGTATAATTTGAGGATTAAGTTGTATGATGTTGAAAGCAATGTGTCAGCTCAAAAACATCTAGACTAGTGAAATGATTTTATAGACATAGAAGAAATGGATTTTGAGGATGCAAAAATCAGGTTGTTTGCCCAAAGTCTTGCAGGAGAAGTCAAAAAGTGGTTCAAAACTTTCCCAGAAGCTAGTATCATAAATTTTGAAGCCTTTGAAACCAGTTTTCTTGCAGAGTGGGGTGATAAGAAAAACCCCATTCAGTTGTTAACCCATTATAACAACATGAAAAGGTCACCTAATGAAACATTGCAGGATTTTTCAGCCAGATTTATAAAGTTCTATAATTTAATTCCTATTGAAGTAAAACCCCCTCCTAAAGTTGTTCAACTTAGATATGCAAATTCCTTTGAAAGTGATTTTGCTTTGTTATTAGGGGAAAGAAGATCTGGTTCATTAGATGATATGATGACTAATGCAATAGAAGTTGAAGTAAATTTGATGGCTTCAGGAAAGTTAAAATCTAACTCTGACAGGGACATGAACAAGGTTCAAGATAAAGCAAAACCTTCAACTTCACAGACATTAGAAGTGAGGTTTGAAACGATGATGAAGACTATGGAGAAACTGATGGAGAGGATGTCTTTGTATAGTAAGCCTAACACTAGAGAACAGGTTGATGCTCCAACCAAAAATCAGTGAAGACCAGTAGTTCCACAAATCAAATAAAGAGAGCAGAGGAACCGGGGTGACCAGCGAATAAGACCTCCTTTTCAAAATAATTATGTAAGTGAAAATTATGATGAAAATTTTGAAGACAACATGCATTGTTGTGATGCTAATGAAACAGAGGTATTTTTGAATAAAGAAGAACATGACCAGTTCATGGATGCAAATGAAATCTTCATGCAAGAGGAAGAGGAAAGGTTGTCAGTGGAAAAGGAAGAGTACCAAACAGGACTGCAGAATGTCATCATGCAATTTCAGAAATAGTACAATCTTCAAAACAAAAAGGTGCATGCAAATCCTCCAAAGAGAAATCTTACCAAAGAAGCTTAGAATAACATACCTTCTTCAAGTCAACCTAAAAAGGACTCTGTTTCAAAAGATGTTGTGGACAAAGGGAAGCAGAAGGAAGAACCTCAGAAGAAAGTGCCTGAAGCAAGAAAGGAGACAATCATCAAAGAGGTAGAGAAAACCTCATCTTCTTTTAATTTTGAAAGTGAAATGGCCAAGATCAAAATCTCTGTACCATTCAATGAATTAATAAAGAACAATGAATATAGAAATCAGATCATCAGAATGCTCAAGATGGAACAAACTTCTAACACTTTGAACATACAAGATGACCATCATGCCATCTTGTTTGGCCCACGTGTAGAGGAAAGTAGTGATGCTGATGAAGTCCCCCCTTTCTATGTCAGACTGAAGATTCACGATATGACTCTGCACAATGCTATGTTGGATTCAGGTGTATCCCATAACCTGATGCCCAAGGTGGTCATGGACCAATTGGGCCTGGACATCACAAGGCCTTACAAAGATATTTTCTCCTTTGATTCAAGGAAGGTGAAGTGCCTGGGCCTAATCAAATATCTGGTAGTATCTTTGTCTCAAATTCCAGCAAAGAATATGGTCATTGATGTAGTTGTTGTTGATATCCCTCCCAATTTTGGCATGTTGTTATCTAGGTCATGGGTTGCAAAGTTGAAAGGAACTCTACAAATAGATATGCTATACGCCACTATCCTTGTCTTTGGTCAACATAGAAGATTGTACAGGGAGGTTTTGCTCAAATACATGGTTAGTAACAAGGCCCAGCCAAATAACCATCCCATCTAATCTGTGGAGACTGGGTTGGGTTCTTCCATTTTCTTCAATGATTTTTGTTTTGAAGAGAAAGGGCCAGAGATTGATAGGGATGCCAAAGACAAATATGATCAGCAGATTGAGAAAAATTTAGAACAGCAGGACACTGCAAAAAATGAGATGTGGAACATGAGCTTCGATGGAGCTATCATCAGAGAGGGGGTAGGAGCTGGTGTGTGGATTAACCCCCCCAAATTGGCCACAAAACTATGCTCTTATAAACTTGTCTTTGATTTCACAAACAACATGGTTGAATATGAGGCATTGGTGTTGGGATTGAAGGCTTTAAAAGAAATGGGTGCTTGGAGGATAGTTGTTCATGGATATTCGGAGTTGATCATAAATCAGGTGAAGGGAATATATCAAGCAAAGCACGCCAAATTGAGAGCATATAGGAATATAGTGATTGACCTTCTTGAAGAATTTTTAGAATATCATCTCTCAGCGATTCCAAGGGGTCAGAATCAGATTGTTGATGCCCTAGCTACTTCAGCCTCAGTTTTCAAAATTCCAATCTTTCCTAACAGGGGATATGAAATCGAGATCAGGCACAGACCAACAATGCCTAATAGTATTAAGTACTGGCAGGTTTTTGAAGATGATAAAAAAATAGAAAATTTCCTCAGGATGGAGGATGGGTTTGAGAATTTGAATATTGATGAAGAATATTGTGATGAAGAGGTAGATGCAGTTATGTTCACAAAGGATGGTTACTTCAAAAATCAGATTGTTGGTAGAGATATAGTGCAGCTAAAACGTAACACCATTCCCAAAAGCCTGGCTCCACTGGAGAAACTCTTTAATAATAATGATGTGGCCAGGAGTCCTAAAATCATTGTAAATGAGGGAGATGATGAAGATTGTAACATTGTGACTCTGGAAGATCCCAAGATCATTAAGTTATCCAAGACACTCGGCCCTTAAGTCAAGCAAAGATATATCAATATAATGAAAGAATTCCCTGATGTTTTTTCCTAGAGTTATGAAGACTTGGAATTTTATGATACCAAGGTAATTCAGCAAGTGATTCCAATTAAAGAATATCATAAACCTTTCAAACAGAATTTAAGAAGAAACAATCCTTTGTTATTTCCCTTGATTGAGAAAGAGATAAAGAAGTTGTTTGAAGCCAAGATCATAGTATCTTTGAGATTTTCCAAGTGGGTGACGAATATGGTGCCTGTCAGAAAGAAGAGTGGTGAGATCATGTTGTGTGTGGACTTCAAAAATCTGAACAGGGTATCTCTCAAGGAAAACTACCCACTGCCTAAGATGGATCACATTCTACAGAAAGTGGTAGGTTCTCAGAAAATGTCAATGTTGGATGGTTTCTCTGGGTACAATAAAATCATGGTGCAGCTTGATGATCATGGAAAGACAGCATTCACAACACCATGGGATACCTTCATGCATGCCAAGATGCCTTTTGGGCTCATGAATGCAAGAGCAACATTTCAAAGAGCTATGGAACATAGCTTTTGCTAATGAGAAAGACAAATTCATTGTTATTTGTTTAGATGATATCACTGTGTATTCAGTTTCTGATGAATAACATCTCAAGCATCTAAGAAGGGATTTTCAGAAGTGTAGAAAGTTCGGCATTTCATTGAACCCCAAGAAGTCGAATATCGGCATGGAAGAAGGGAAGCTGCTTGGCCACATTATTTCAAAGGAGGGGATAAATATAGATCCCAATAAAGTTGAGGGAATCTTAAAAATTGACACACCCAGAAGCAAAAAAGAAGTGCAATCTTTCCTGGGGAAAGTAAATTTTCTAAGAAGATTCATCCCTAACCTGGCTGAAATCATAAAGTATATCACTAACATGCTCGAGAAAGGAAATGAGATAAAGTGGACCCTTGAAGCAAGAAAATACTTTGAATACATTAAAGTGGCATTGACCAAGGCCCCAGTATTGTCCAGTGCTAATTTTGAAAGACTTTATATTGTTCTCATTTACCTCAGACCACATCATTGTTGGTATTTTATTACAGAAGGATAAGAAGAATTTTGAGAAGCATATAGCATATTGTAGCAGGACATTTATGGATTCCCAATTGAAGTATGATATCATGGAAAAGCAGGCATATGCATTGGTCAAGGCCCTAAAGGATTTTAGAGTTTATATCTTGCATTCTCATACCACTGCCTATGTGCCCAGCAGTTCTGTGAAAGACATTTTAACTCAGCCTGACTTTGAGGGAAAAAGGGGAAAGTGGATAGTTGTGTTGTTGGAATATGACCTTGAGATCAAACCTACAAAGTTGATCAAGGGGCGGGGACTTGCAAAGCTGATGGTGTTGACGATTAAAATCGTAACAAGGATTTCGTTCGCAAAGTATTTCTTTTAAGTTGAGTATATATATATATATATATATATATATATATATAATACTAGTAGGTGGGACCCCCTTGTAGGATAGAGGATCAGAACCGGCACCTTGTATTTTATGAATTTTTCTACTACTATTTGAGACTACTTACAGGTTCTAAAATGATTGATGATCAACGTTGGTTCTATTCATGATGGATGGATGAGGGATAATACATGTTGTTCTCTTGCTCTAAACTCGAATGTCATGATGGTTTATGATATCGGTTGTTACCCTTACCATTTAGTCCTGGATTTATTATCTGTCATACCTGTAAAAGAATACATGTTAGTAACAACAAATAAAGAGCAATTGAAGGGAAATGAAACAATATAACAAAGAATGAAAAAGGAAGGAATTGGTCTATGTTAACATATAAGCATTAAAACAATTGTTGTAAATCTTGTCCCACTAATGGTAGCTATGTGATTTATTGAGTTATTGGAAATATGGTTGATATACATTACGGTATAGTTGAAAATAGTAATGTGGGTGGCACTCTTGGCAATTAAGGATTGTTGGTTTCAATGCCTAGTTCAATTCGATGATTTGTTGGATCTGTGGCTAGCACGTAGTACGAAATTGAATGAACTTCACTGTGGAAGTGATGTGCATTTACTGCACGTCACCCTTATTCCCTCTGATGGCCACCACCCTAGTCGGGTTATTGATTAAACTGTGTTGTTGTGGTTAGGATCCAACTTTTGAGCAAAGAGGAACTGCTCGTCCAACTCGCATTTTAAGGTGTTTAGATTACAGGTATGTCTTTTTTTGGCCATCCATGACTCTGCTCTATTTATGAAATAGATATTGGCTCAAATGTATGGGTTGTGTTTTCCTTAAGTATGGAAACTGTGTCAAATTGTGAGTTTCTTTGGATTGAATCATTGATGGCTTTCTCTACAATAACATTTGAAGTCTTAGTGTTGTGGTCGTTCTAAGCGTTAGCAGCCGCAAAATCTCTCTGTCATCCTTGTTGGTTTTAGTTGAAGGGTTTTGTTGGTCTTGAATGGTTGACTGTCTTCACACTTTTCGTGCCATCATACCCAGTGCTTGGCTTTTATGGGGTTTAGTGGTTGGAAAAGATTTGCGTCATTGCGCATTGTTCACTTGAGCATTGGGTTTTTTTCTCTACTAATGGTCGCGTAGTCAGTTATATTGTTTCTTCTCGACCCTGTTTGTACCTCAACATTGGGTTGGTTGAATAGAGAGCCACAAGGTTTATACCCTTGTGTGCTAAGTATCGTTACAAGGCTGAAATGGAGCCTTGATCCTCTGTTTATAACCTCTCCTGTCACTGGATTTGTCACCATGTCCACGAAGTGATTTGTGGTGTTCTTTGTGTATACACCATTGGTCTCAGAGGTTTTCACCATTGAGAAAAGTTTACTCTAGTCTCCCTGTGTTGGCCACGGAGCAAACCCTTAACTCCTCAAGTCCGAGAGTTAATAGAGAAGACCATCGTGGCATGTTGGGTTTACTATTTATTGTTGTTGTTTGGTATTTATTGTCGACAGAGTTGATTATAGGCTCGCCCAGTTGATTATGTGACAATCGTGTTGGTTTTGGTATCTAGTCATTGCCTGTGTTATTACAGATGGATAAGATCTGCATGGTTAATTGGACAAATCAGTACACAGTCATTCTCCTTGTGTTTAAATGAATTGATAAACCAATATTGTTTATAATTGAGTAAGTCACAGTGTTGCTTCATGTCGACGCGTGGGTATGTGTGGGACTCCCATAGCATGTTAGGTCGGGTTGTTGATTATGATGACAGTCCAAGTAATAGGCTCAACATTGAAATTTATTGACTGACGATTGAGGTTGATACACAGTAATTGTCTTTTGTATTGAAGTTATCGAGATGTTAACTCAGCATTAGTTACAATTGTTTAATGATGTTTCGCGCATGATATATTTGTATATGCGGTGTTCCCACATCATGAGTAAATGATCACTATAACTATGTGTTTTTTGGACCAAGTGGTTATTGCAGCCAGGACAACTATGACAGTTCCATCCCTTGTATAAGTATGGTTATTCAATTGTGTCGTTAAGGATGAGCCTGAGTTTTACACAGCATGGTTTTGATTGCAGTTTGATTGATTTGAGCAATTATGTTGTTGTCTCCCTACGCTGGATTGATAGCCCGGCACAATAGGTTGAGTTAATGATATTGTGACTGTGTGTCTTAAATTTTTAAAGGAGAATGTTGCATTGTGGTAATTATGGTCACCCACTGTGTATGTTGTATTTATTTTGGGTTACGCCCTCAGAGATAGTCACAGAGTTTTTTTGGCATGGTTTATTGCAATTTGATTAATTGTATTATGAGGTTGGGTATGTTGTTGTTGCTTCGTTGTTGTTGGATGGATAGCCCATCATTTTGAATGTTTAGAGTTAAAGAATATTGGACCTATACAGTTATAGAAATACACTTGTGTTTGTCGAATGGTTGTGCATTTCACAGCATAGTGTAAGTTGAAATGGTGATTGGTTATTTGGGTGTTTAAATGACAAGCCAGGATCTTTGCAAGATGAATATGTATCATTGTGTTGGTTGTCTATTATGTGTGTTAAATGACTGTCATGCATTTTAAAACAGTGGCGGGCATAAGTGTTGTGGCAGCATGACCACATTGCAGTGTAATTATTAAACAAATGTAAAGACAGAATCGAGCATTATTTTTATGCTTGTATTTCATGAGAAAAGTGAAAGTAATCGACTGTGTATTTATTTGGAAATTTCTTATTGATAAATCGGAGAAAATAGAGCTCCCCTACAGATTTTTGTGGAATGCATATTGTTTTGTTTATGAACAATGAACTAGTTAATACACAGTAGTTGTTATTGGGTCACAATGGTCATTTGTTGGTGTATTTCCTTTTCAAGATGGTTATATGGATTACTTAATTAATTTTATGAACAGTACCTGCTCTCATTCCTCACCATTATTTCTCTTTTTGCTAATTACAAGCCCATCGCCTTCCCACATTCATTTTTCACTCCCTGTTCTAAAGGTTGATTACAGTCAAGAAAAATTCTATGTGGAAGCAGTTGGAAGTAGCAGTGTCTTAGTTGGGTTACAATGATGTTTTCTTTGGTTTGCAGTTTATTGTTTGTTGTCTTTGAGCAGTAACTGTGTTCTTTTCCCCCTTATTATATCATGTTTCCCTCAATACAAGCCCCTTGCATATTCTAGAATCCTTTGTTCACCCCCTTCTCATTGACAAACAGTTAAACAAATCGTATGGCTTGGATTGAATGAGTATAATACGTTATTGAGCCAAATCTATTTCATATTTTTAAAGAGTTATCATGTATGGTTATTTAAAAGACTATTTGCTAATCAATCACGCATGCAGAAATGAGTTATTCAAACAAAATACTGAAAATCGAGGCCTATTATGCCTCTATCAAAGAGAAAGTCTCTACTTCTCCTTCCGCGTCATCAGTTAATTCTGGTAAATCCGTGTCCTCTTACATGCGTTGAAAGGACGATTGCTCTCATATGATCAACAAGATGAAGCTTAAAGATTCCACACAGCCTAAGGCAGGTTTAGAAGGACTAAAGGATGGTATCATCAGCAAGGGAAAGATTGCTTCACAAACTGGAAAATATGGATTTTAAGTTTTTATGATTGATGATAGTTGACTTCAGATTTTCATATGGCATGCTTTTGGATATGTTGGTAATATTTTTGGGAATAATTGCAAAACATTATTGAAATAATTGTTAAATGTTAATGATGGGAGTCACAAGGAGGTGTGTTTTTCTTAGTTAACTAGTATGCCACGATTGTTAAGAGATAAAAGGAGTCACAAGGGGTCCCACCTACTAGTTATTATTTAATTATAACCCTTATTATGATTATTGTTTTTCCCCCTAACAAAAATTTGGTTGAGTCTTTTAATTAACTTAACTAATGAGTTGGTTCAACTACTTCAACCAACTCTAATTTGTCTAAAGGCAAAAGGAAAGGGAGGAACAAGAGGAGGATAGAAGCAGAAGCATACTAAGGTTTGCTCTTTGAGTTTATGTTGAGATAGTTCAATTTTCATTCATTCATCTATCCATCACAAGCCCTAATTCTCTTTTATGATAGCAGGGTCTTATTGTAGACAACAATATTTAGGGCTGAATTACATCATTCAGATACTTGTTTTTCAGAGGTGTTGATCTATCTTTGATAGTCTGTGTAGACTTGTCTATTTGTGAATTAGTCTTCATGACTGCCAAAGGCTATTGTGCAAAGTCGAGTGGGAAGCAATCTGTGGCAAGTTGATCTAGCTTTTAGAGTTCAGTTTTGGTTTTCTGTCATAGGTCCTTTTGTATGTTCCATCGGGGATGTATAAGTTTGACTTTGGTCCAAATTTTATGTATGAGATTTTGTAAAGAAAATGACTCTTTGGTGAATTGGAATGAAATAAAGGATTGCTTTATGTATCATCTATCTTGATTATCATCTTGGTGTCTTTACTTTTGTCTTTACATTTATTTAAGCAATTGTTATATCCAGAAAATTACATAAAAAGTAAATTTCCATCAAGTTTTTATTGATAAAAGACTAGCCTAAGCACTGGTAATTAATACTTGTGAGTTAGGATGTTATTTTTGTTGGCTATAAACATAGGGTGGGATTCATGTCTATTTTGCTTTAACCAAGCAGAATATGAAAATGCTTGAGTAATATCATTTCATATATTTTCCTCAACAGATGGCACAGACAAATTGTGAGCTTTTGGGAATAAACTCCATTGCTGACTTGTCAGCAGATTCAGAGGAGGAAAAGGCCCTTCAGGTATCCCAAAAATTCCTTGACTCCTTATTGTATGCTGATATTATTTATGTGTTAAGAAATTTGCAGGCTCCTCCTGAATTGATCAAAACCAAGGCTGGGTTCTTAAATCTAAAAGAAGCAAAGTTTTGTATTGTAAATCAATCTCTGTATTGGAAGGATCCAAGAGGTATATTTTTGAGTTGTTTGTTGGAGGAAGAGGTAGAGAAGACCATCAGAGAATTCCATAAAGGTGACTGTGGAGGACACCATTATTGGAAAACTACTGTGCACAAGATATTGAGGGTTGGGTTCTATTATCCTAGAATTTTTTCCGATGTCTATAAAGAGGTTTCAAGTTGTCATGAATGCCAAAAAATTTATGGGAAGAGAAAATTGCAGCCCTTTCCCTTAAAGCCCATCTCTGTTGAAGCACCTTTTAGACAATGGGGTCTTGATTTCATAGGAGAAATTCATCCACACTCCTCAGCTTAGTGAAAATGGATACTGACATCCACATATTATTTCACCAAGTGGATTGAAGCAGTTCCCACCAGGAAAGCCATAGATGTTGATATCATTCGGTTTTTGGAGAACAATATTTTGTCCAAGTTTGGGTGTCCAATCAAAATCATTACAGACAATGCAACATCATTTAAGTCCAAGAGGATGGAAAATTTTTGCAGTGATTACAATATCACTCTTGGCCACTCCACATCTTATTACCCTCAAGGTAATGGGTTATTTGAGTCATCAAATAAGAGCTTAACCAGAATTATCAAGAAGTTGTTGCAAGATAACAAGAAAGCTTGGCACAAAAAGCTCGTCCATGCACTATGGGCTGACAAGATCACTACAAAAATATTTATTGCCACTTCACCCTTTCAGAATGTGTATGGAATAGAGGCAATTTTTCCTACTACACTAGGATTGCCAGTGATGAGGTTGCTACAGGAGAAGGATGTTGAAACATATGCCACTAGAAGGAGAACCGATGAACTGGTCAATGTCCAGCAAACAAGAGAAAAAGCCTTCAACAATTCGCAGTTGCACCAAGACAAGATTAAAAATGATTTTGATAGGCATACCAAGGAGGATGATTTCAAAGTGGGAGACTTGGTGTTGAAATGGGATGCTAGAAATGAAGACAAAGGAAAGAGTGGGAAATTTGACCATCTATGGCTCGGACCTTTCAAAATTGTGGCATACCATGGGAATGATGTCTATCTGATACAGGAGAGTAATGGAGACATCGTTGGAGGAGGACATGTGAATGGTAGGCTTCTCAAACATTATATCATTTAAATTAACTATCACCCTTTCCATTCATTGTATATGACCATTTTTTTTTTCAATTGAAGTAGTTGGAATTAAATCAGCAAAAATTGAAGCCCGAAGCAAAGGCCCAAAGTTATGTTGAGTATATTTTGAGTTTTCTGAATAAGATGTTGGTAAATTCAGTTGCAGGAGTAAATTACAGCCCAATGGATAGGCACTCGTTCTATCGTTCTTTACTGCCTCGCAGGGAGGATAGCATCCCTAGTTGAAGCCCATGTTATCACTATACAAATTTATGTGTCAAATATAGTTTTCAAGACTTAGCGAGGTGCTAAAATGATGTGGAGGCATGACAAACTAGAGAACAAGGCCAAGTCTAGCAGGAGGAGGCTAAATCTAGTAGTAGTGCAGAGTTGATGGGACCCTATAGGTCACAGATCGCAGTGCTACAGATCAACGGACTGGGATCTTTTCAGGGAGAGGAGTTGTGAGAAAGATAATTCCCAAAAGCGGGTCGAAAAGTAAACCATGGTTTTGTGTTCGGACCATGTGGCACCACTGGATGAATTTCAGGGTGAGAAGCGGGTTGCCCCAAACCACTTCCTCACACCCTCAAAATCGAGAAAGCATATAAAACGGGGCTCGATGTTTATTTTATTATTTTTTCAAATACTTGAGCATTGAAAGTTGGTGTGACCACTCCATTCAAAATCAAGCTCAACAGTATGCCAAGCTCACACCTTTTCCGCTCATTTACAGGTATTTTTCATCACCACCATGGACCCTATCATTATGTCAGTAACAAAGCAATACCCTGTGTCAAACAAAGAAGCCCTAATTGATCGAGATTCAGATGTGTTCAACACTGAAATCACCATTTCTCCCAATTCCATGTCCAGAGCTAATTTGTCTGATAATGTAGGGAAGCGAATACCCTTCCTTGAAGCACTCCAGGCCACTATAGTCCTTTACGTTGTCGAGGTCGCGTTCCCTTTCCCTGAATTCATAGGTTGGTGTGCAGAGCAGTATTCACAGGAAAGGAAAGTTGTCGTTAATAAACAAGGGTATGAGGTCCTATGTAGGGTAAAGAGTCTATCAATTCGAGGTGCCCTCGGCATACCAGAGTCCTTATCGACAATGTCTAAATCATTCAAGGAAGAAAAGATAATTAGGGTTTACAGGGAGTGTCCATCAGAAGTCAAAGACCTATTCTTATAGACAATTGTCAAACCAGAGAATCTTTCTGAAGGTCTTTCTTTGTCAATGAGTGTGAGTATCATGGTTATTGAGGTCCAATGGGTATGTTCCCTACTAAGTCAAATTTTAGGTCTAGATAATGACAATCATGTGGTCGAGGTCATGTTGGGTTTCTTGTTGGCATTTTTTCTGTCAGAGTCTAGTCTGTCAGTCCATGTCAATTTTGACCAATTAATAGCTGATAATATCTATAAATATCTAGTAAATTTTTTATAACTAAGACATTTCAGATATTACACATACTTGTTGAAGAGTTTCCTGGAAACAAATAAGAGAGAGTTTCTTGAAGCAGCATTCATATCAATTGAATGTAAGAGGATCACATTGCTCATCTTCATTAACAAAGTCATGTCTAGGGTTTACAGCTTGATTTTCAACACCAGCCTACCAAGAGTCATGGATGACATGAGGAGCTATTTACAGCCAAATCTAGAAAATGGGGTAGGGGACTGGGTACTGTTCATGCATTCAACAGTGGTTTGGGTTTATGGTTGTCATGAATCCTCCTATATTCTTCCTATTTTCCTGACACCCAAAGTCTTTGCCCTTGAATTCATTATGCAAAGAATCATATCAGAGACAAAACATTTCCTGAAATTGCACAAAGCCTCCAACCTCAAATTCCCTTTCATCATTAGACCATTCATTATCAAGAATAGATCATGCTTATCTCATATCCAAGCAAAGCTCAAAAAGTTTGGATTTGCACAGCTAAATGGAAGAAGATATGATCCACATCAAATCATATCCAAGAGAAGACCGGTGAACAAAGAGGCCCTTATCAGCATGAACATGTTGAGGGTTTTGACAAATTAGCAAATCTAGAAGTCTGTGTTGATATGGAAATTGTTGGCCCTTGACCAAGTTTTGAGGATACCTTGGTCAGGTTATTACCATTTTTTGGACTTCGACACATTGGTCGAGAAATGAGCGCCCAGGCGGAGCTAAGATCGTGGATTTCACTTATTTTGTGGGCTATGTGGACCCAATAAGGGGTCCTCTAGGTTTTTTGTAATGGGTTATGGGATGTCGGTCCATGGGGTTTACCCATGATTAAGCCTTATTGTAAGGGATTGTAAAAGTATAAATAAAAGAAGGATGTATGGTAGAATGAAGAAGGGTTTTTGGGAGCTAAGTGCAAGTCATGTAATGAGTTTTGTGCAAAGGAATGTATGTGCGTTAAGGCTATGTGCTTGATAGAGAGGTGTCTTTGTAGGAGGATCCGGTGCTCAGTGCACAGATCTCATGTCCTATGCGAAGCTCAACTCTGTGGCTTAGTGCACAGGAGTCGTTGAATGTAAGAGATTGAAGATTAATAAATAAGATGAAGCAGTTGGTGAACATAGCCCCACACTGGGGTGAACCACGTATATCTTGTGTCTTTGGTGTGCTTTGTGTTGTGTTATTTATGTTATTTATTTGCTTAGTGGTTTGATTATTATGTATGATAGATAAATTTGTTGATGCTTAGTCCTTTACTTAAAAATAAATGAATGATTAGATCTAACTCAGTGCTATGTGCTAAGTGGTTGAAGTGCTTCATCTTTATTGTTACTGTGTCGATCTAGATTTAGGGTATGTTATGCGATGCCAATGAACTAATGCATGTTAATCCTAAGTGCTAATAGATGATTGTGCGAAGTGTTATTATCACATATCCGTGTCCCGGCTTGGTTATAGACACCTGCATCCTATAACCCCCCCTGCTTCTACCTCGAGTGAGACTTCGCCTGCTTCGCAGGTGTTGCCGAAAGGGTCATTAGTTAGGGTTTTGTTGGTGCGTCATTGAGCGTTGAACCCTGGGTCTGCCCCTGTGCCAAAAAATGGTTCTATTGTCGAGACCTGAAACTGTGATTGTTGGGAACTGAAGTAAAGAAAAAAGAAGCTTTGTGCGTAAATCTGTTGCTGAAGTGTGAAATACTCTACTTGACTTGTGAAGCTCTGTGCTAAGAAAGAAATCAGATATGAAGAAAATAGGTAAGATCCAAAAAGAAGTAAGGCTTTGTGCTTAGATAAGAGTAAGATAAGTGAAAAATTTTGTTTCGAAAGTATGAATTTAAGTATGTTTAATAGATTATGTTCTAGTTTGAAGGCTAGGGCACAGTTGGAAGAAAGAATTGATCTGAGTAAGTTTGATAGAAATGAAGAAAGATATGTTATTCCTATGCATAGAAAGATTTTTTGGACTAATAAGTGGATGCAAGAACCTAGAAAAAACATTTTCATAATGCAGGTCCAGCACTGTGATCCTAGTGCGTAGTACAGAAGAGGTTTGGGAACATACAAGAGAAAAAGAGGATTGACATTGTGTTATTACTGCAGAAGACCGGGACATCTTGCTAAGGAATGCCCTGGTACAGGTCCTATTTGTCTTTGTTGTAAAATTGTTGGTCATGAGTTTGAGGATTGTCCAAGGATGATTTTCTAAAGTTGAAAGGATGAACATGAGACAAGAAAACTATGAAGAAAGCCAAGAGACTAAGGGTATGTTAGAGAATCATAAACATAAAGGATTAGAGGAAGTTCATACTACATTAGTATAGTTGAAAGAAATGATGGATGTTCATAAAGATGTTAGTTTACCAAAGATCCTGAAAGTAAAACAGCGCATAAGTGCAAGAAAAGAAGACTTCAATATAGATTGTGTTTTGGATGAAGAAACACAAGTGAATATTATGACAGAAGACACTTAGGAAACTTTGGAAAATCTTATTGTGGTACCTTCAATGGGAAGGATAGGCTTGTTTAAGGGTAAGATGATAACCTTATGTGGAAGACTTACTAATGTACCTATTATTGTTCATGGAACATCGACTGAAGAAGAATTTGAAGTCATTAAGTTTATTGGGGGCATCGCCCCTTTCCCACTTTTATTAGGTAAGACTTGGACTGAGAAGGGTCAAATCAGAAGGAAAGCAGAGGAAGAAGATACAGAAAAGAAAAAACAAGAACTAAGGGATTTCATAGATAGAAAAATAGATTGACTCATAGAAGAACAAGAGGATAAGTTGAAGCAACAGAACAAAGTAACAACGTAAGAGGAACAGAAAGCAAGAGAACTAGCTATCAAGGTTGAAAGAATGCAAGAAGGTTTGAAGGGCCTATCTATGAAAGAAAGAAGAATACCCCCCCAGGAAGTAACAAGAGAAGCGATATTAACTTCAGACCCTTTGAGGGAACCTCAGCACTGCGAAGTCACTACGCTAGGAGAAGATAAGAATTAGAAGAGGATTCCAAAAACATTTAGAGAGACTCAAATCATAGGAAAGAAGGCAAGGAAGCTCAATAAAAAGAAAGCTAAGTTTGAAAAGCTATAAGAAGCTACAGAGATCAGAGGGAAGACATTACAGACTGGAACCTCGCAGGAGGCGGGTTCACAAAATCTGAGCCTCACTGGAATAGTAGGACCGCGTAGAATGGGACTTCACCCTGGCGAAGCTATATGACCGTTGGAGGCACCCCGGTCGTTAGAATGATGCTCCAGAATGGTTAGAAAATGCATTTATGGGTGGATGGATCGCTCTTGGATGTTGAGACCGCGCCATAACAGACAGATTCGCATTATTAGAAGCATTCCTGCTCGTTGGAAGAATGTGTTACGAGGCCCCACTTATTTAACTCGTTGGGCGTTGCGTCGGGACCACTTTTTGATACCCATGATTCACTAAGCCAATAAGAGAATTGATTGTGTGTCGAAGTTGTGTTATCAGAAGCTAGACATCATTATCCATTTTTCTACCCCACCTATCCGTTCGTCTAACCCAACCTGTCTGTTTAAAAGTGAGAATGTCGGGCGAACCTAGTGAATTAGAGAAATATGTCAAGGAGGTCCTCAAGAAGATAATGGCCGACAGACAGTTATTTGAAGGTGTCCAGGCATTGTCTATTAGGGGATTGCAGGCTTCCCCTTCGATGGGACGTCGTTCTAGCCATGTTAACCCTGTGACTGGGCAGCGAAGTAAGCACCATGGAAATCTGGCTAATGCAAAGTAGATCTTGTCCATCCTACCAAAGTATATCCTACCTTTGGCTGGGGCAGTTAACCGCAATAGCATCCCATGAGATTTTGAGTATACCTTGTTCACCACGTACATTCTGAAAGGAATACGCGTAGTTGAAAGCCAGTTAGGACAGATCCCATTGTTGAAGAACAACGAATTCAATCTAGGCGACAGGAAGAACTATGCTATGCTAGCACCCCACGGATACTTGAGGAAGTCAACTAGGAAGAAGCCTCGCCTCGTCTCCAAGCCATGTATTAAGGGACTAGCGCAGTCCACTATGTTGATTGTGATGAAGATTCCCCATTTTGGCCACCACCAGGAGGTTAACGCTTGCGTTAAACTCCTCTTTATGTGCTATCATGGTGGATACTTGTGGCTTGACCAAAGGACTACTATGGATCTGGCACTGATCCACCAAATTATAGGATTAATAATGAAGGGACTTGACCCTCAGTAGTTTTATCCAGGGAAGGCCTCAGACCGCTCCCTAGCACAACGCATCAAGGAAGCTTACGGCGAAGTCAAAAAAGGAAAGAGAGGTTACAAGGTAGCCTCTATACAGGATGACACAGTGTGCCTCACTTGCCAACTCATAGCTGGAAAGCTCGTAAGGAAGAACTGCCCCACACAAGTCATCGGATTCATGGTGGACCTTGCAGAAAAATGTGTGGAGGGAATGCAGATGAATTGGGTGAGTTACCTCATCAATGAACTGGAGAAAGATTTCCGCGAAGCCTGGGATTTGGGTTATGAGTTCCACTTCAGCTGGCTGATCGTTTTGATCGCATTTGTCACTTGGAAAATGCCTGAAGCCACCTTTCTGGAGATCAAACCATCGAAGTCGTTGACTGCTAGGTTTTCTACCTTGTGGTACACCAATGACATGACGAAGCAATGGAAATCCAATGATGTATCTCATGCATATTATTAGAAACTGAAGGTTTCCATTGAGTCATTTCCATGCATGACACTGTGCACCCTACACCAGTACAGACCAATAGCAAGATTCTGCATAGATCTGCATTTCATCTATATCACTACGCGCAGAGATGAGAATAAGGAAGAGTTACAATCGTACTATAACCTAACAGATGAAGACATGGAACAAATCACCAAGGAATGGCCAGAGTAGTTTCGTGTACCTGTCTATGATGCAGAACTCTTAGACACTAACACCATAGGAAGCCCCATGGTCACCCGAGTTGAGCATGTTGGATAGTCCAGTGGGACGAAGAAGAAGAAGAAACAGGAAGAAGTCCAGGATATAGAGACCAATGAGGAGGACAACACCTCTGAAGAAAATCGATTTGGCTCACTAGGAGGATGAGGAGACGAAGCAGATGGACAAGGAGAAGTGGATGATCAAGGAGGAGGCGAAGCTACACGTCCGAAATATCCCCCTACTGAAATAGCAACACCACAGAAGAGGAAGGCTTCTCCAAAGAAACCTTCAGCAAGAAAGAAGACGTGCATTAGCAAGCCCCAGTTAAAGGCCATGCTCCTAGAGGACGAGATCAGTTTCGTTCACGGAGCTATGGAGGACGCTTCTGAGGACATCTTGTAGAGATATGGAGTGAAGCAGGAGGAGTTGTATGGAAGGATCGACAAGGAACTGAAGAAAGTACAGCAAGCTATTTGTTTGGTCCCCGCAATACCTATTGCGCCTTCCTCGTCACAGATTACGGAATTGGGGGATGAACCAGCCCAATTGAGAAGATTTACATATGTGACAGAAGCTCGACTTCAGAAAATACAAGAAGAAAAGGAGAAGGCTACAAAATCCTTGAAACAAGAGAAAGATGAAGTTTTAGAACAATTACGAGTAGCAAGGTACAATGTGGCTGCATACGAAAGTGAGAGAGAAGATTTTTAGGCGATGCTCCAAGAGGACAAATCATAGCTACGGAGAGAAAAGGATTTGTTGCTCTTAGGACGGACCACAGTCAAAGATATAGTGAGTAAAGCATGTCATTCTGTGCCAGGCTTGGCATAGGAGGAACAGGAGTCGATCAAGGCTCAAGTAGTGAAGCTCACTGAGACCATCCAGCAGCTTCAAGCATGGATAACAGAGTTGGAGGTCCAAGCAGTACTGAGCACCCCGTAGGAGGTACGTGACCAGAGGGAGTAAGCCACTAAGAACACAGTAGTAAGGATCAGAGCCATCTCCTTAGAGTGCAAACAGTTGAGTGATAGAAGTGCACAGACATCTGAACACCTCATAGAAGATCCAGAGCTAAGGAAACTGGAAGCGCAGTTACAGGAGGCACAGCAACAGGCATTATTTGTGCAAGCATAGATGAAGCTACTCATCACAGTTGAAAGAATGAAGAGATCTCAGGAATAGCGTGAAGTGCAGTAGCATATCACTGGCCTCCGGGGCAAGGTAATGGAATTCATGCAAAAGTTGCAACATGTGTAGGATGAAGCCTGCAAGGTGTTTGAAGAGATTGTTGGAAAGGGATTGCAACTGGACCAAGTGGTTGCAACAGTGGAACAGTGCCTGGAAGGGATTGTTACAAAGAAGATAATCTAGGAGCTCATTGAGCAGGAGGCTCAGGCGAAGCAACAAGTCGAGGTAGCTCAATTGAAGCTCAAGGCCTTCAAAGCAACATTACCCAGACCTGAGTGACTCGGGATGAGTCATAGGTGAGTGTTGGGGGCCTGCTGGCCCTCAACCAAGTTTTGAGGAAACCTTGGTCAGGTTATTACCAGTTTTTGGACTTCGACACATTAGTTGAGAAAGGAGCACCCAGGCGGAGCTGAGAACGCGGATCTCACTTATTTTGCGGGCTATGTGGACCCAGTAAGGGGTCCTATAAGGTTTTTGTAATGGGTTATGGGATGTAGTCCCATGGGGTTTACCCATGATTAGGCCTTATTGTAAGGGATTGTAAAAGTATAAATAAAATAAGGATGTATGGTATAAGGAAGAAGGGTTTTCGAGAGCTAATTGCAAGTAATGTAATGAGATTTATGCAAAGGAACGTATGTGTGTTAAGGATTTGTGCTTGATAGAGAGTCGGCTATGTGCCTTGACCTATTTTGGAAGGAGGATCTCATGCTCAATGTGCAAATCTCTTGTCATATGTGAAGCTCAACTCTGTGGCTTAGTGCACAGAAGTCACTGAATGTAAGAAATTGAAGAATAATAAAGAAGACAAAGTAGTTGGTGGATGTAGCCCCACAATGGGGTGAACTAGGTATATCTTGTGTCTTTGGTGTGCTTTGTGTTGTGTTATTTATGTTATTTATTTGCTTAGTGGTTTGATTATTATGTATGATAGATAGATATGTTGATGCTTAGTGCTTTACTTAAATATAAATGAATGATTAGATCTAACTCAGAGCTATGTGCTAAGTGGTTGAAGTGATTCATCTTTATTGTTACTACGTCGATCTAGATTTAGGGTATGTTCTGCAATGCTAATGAACTAATGCATGTTAATCCTAAGTGTTAATAGACGATTGTGCGGAGTGTTATTATCACATATCTATGTCCCAGCTTGGTTACAAACACATGTGTCTTGTAACCCCCCTGCTTCTACCTCAGGTGAGACATCGTCTGCTTTGTAGGTGTTGCCGAAAGGGTCGATAGTTAGGGTTTTGTTGGTGCGTCGTTGAGCATTGAACCCTGGGTCTTCCCTTGTGCCAACAGAAACAATCTTGCAACCAGTTAAAACATAGCAAGTGGAGGCAACCCTGCAACAGTCTCAAACACAGCAAACTCCTCAGAAGTTAATAGTTAAAATCCCCAAAGTAAGTGTTTACAACAAGAGAATCAACTCAGAAGCCCTGGGCACCAGTGATCAGCAAAATTCCCCTAAGAATATGAAGATCACACAATCCCCACATATAGTGGATCTAGAGGAGGAAGAGCCTAAAGAAAACGTGAATATGGTTATGGTAGAGAGTGGCACCAGCACTGTAGAAGTTGAGAAGGGAAGCAAGCTCCAAAGTGAAGGCAGCTCAAGAACTTTCAGCAGCAAAAAGCACATCTTTGATAAGACATCTGGAGTAGGTTATTATTGGCACAGGGGTAGACCCAGGGTTCAACGCTCAAGAGCGCACTAAAAAATCCCTAACTACCGGCCCTTTCGGCAACACATACGAAGCAGATGAAGTCTCACATGAGGTAGAGGCAGGGGTGGTTGCAAGACTCAGGTGTCTGCAACCTTAGCTGGGACACAGATCTGTGATTATATCAGTTATAGAGCACTTAGCATCGATCATTCGTCAATATCCAACCCTTATTCTACTTCGTAGATAGCACAGAGCATCACAGTGTACACTCAGATCTACAGTATTTCAATACTTAACCATAGTAACCCAGATCAGATATAGTAGATCAGCACTAAGTATCCTCATACACATCAAATCTAACAATCATATATATATCTAAGAAGCACAGAGCATAAGTGGATATATCAAAGCACATAGCATAAGAAAAAACACATTGAATCAAAGCATAGAGCATAACACACAGATTTACGTGCTTCACCCCCGCCCTGGGGATACGTCCACAAGATCTTCTTCTCTATTATCATCTTCAATCTGTTACAAGCACAAAGCCTCATAAACCCTTATTCACATAGGATAGAAGATCTACGCAGCTCACTAGATCCTTCTTCCTTGCATTATAGCACTTAGCTTTCTATAGCAA
>CBVK0101056714.1:0-10791 GCA_900067695.1 Picea abies
GGATCTGCTACTTGGGAAGACGCCGAGACACTATGACGAGACTATCCCTCACTTTTTTTGACCACCTCAAGAACATGTTTCTCGAAGGCTGGGTGTATGTAACACCACCTTTTGACTTAGACAACCAGGATTACCTGAGGCCTATATACTTTATTTTCTAGTCACAATGAAACTATTAAGTGATACACCTAAACTTTAAATGTATGAAGTTTTATGTATGATTAAATGTTATTGATGATGATGTATGTAATGTGATCTATTATGTGAATGTAAATTTTACGAATGTTTAAATGTTATTGATGATGATGTATATGATGAGACATATTGTGAGAATGTGAATTTAATGAATGTTTAAATGCTATTAGGATGATGTTGGATATGATGCAATCTATTTTGGGTAAATGATAATCTTATGAATGGGTGTCGAAATTGAATTATGGGATATTATGAGATCTATTTCTAATTGGAAATATTTGATGTTAATTTACCAGTACAGGGATACCAAATTGAAATGATGATAGTATGCAATTACATGATGATAATGCATAGAAATGTATGAGTTTGTGTTACAGACTAATTTGCAGGTTATGGGCTATGAAATAGCCAAGGGATAAAGATGATGAAAGTGGATATCATGACCACTAGCCAAGAAACACTATGGTATGAATATTGTATGTGAAATTATATTGGTTTGGATGCATTGATATGATATGTGGACTAGTGAATGATTTCAGGTGATGACGTTGCCCAAAACTGAATAAACGATGACAAAACCCCCATCAACATGGTGCCACTGTATATTTCCTTGTAGGGTGTCGACCCTAGTTATGATTAGGAGGGGTGGAGGCATTTCCCACTGTATATCCTCCGAAACCTGAAGTCATGGGAGGACGGTGTTATTTCACACTCCCCAAGATGTGTGATGATGACTGTCAGATGCCTGCTAGGGAATCTTGGTCGAGATCGTGACACTTCCGCTTATGGGTTCTATTTGGAGTTAGGTCAATATAGTTGACGCTCCAAGATAGTCTAGCAGAGGGAGGATAGGAATGGAGATGGAAGTAGGTTAGGGAGGAAGGATGAGTAGTAATAGTTGAGAAGGTATGGAGATCTATCTTGTGGTGGAATTTAATGTTTTCCCTTCAAAAAAAAATAAATGTGTATATATGAATATTCATCATTACGTAACTAAACCACAGTTGTCTAAATAAAATTGTTGAACTGGTTAATAGTAATTAAATGATTTCTCAAACAATTGATTGGTTTGTTGTCTTTTATAAAAGACTAGTCTTGCTGACTGGATTGGATGCATACATAAATTACTAAAGGATGATAGTTTTGATTATTAGTACATGCATGAGACTTGTATTTACTAGCTACACATGCATTTCTTGTACATATACACTAGTATGTATGAGTTTTCTTGACTTACTTACTGATAATGTCAGTTAATTGTTATGAATGTGTGAACCATGTTTCTTTTCCTTTGTACCATAAGATACCTTAACTTCGGGACGAAGTTTCCTGAAGGGTGGGTGTATGTAACAACCCTAGTTGAATATATGCTTAGGGATTATTAAGTAAAAATTTATTAGGTAATTAGTTTTTCCTAACATGTTATTAACTAAACAAAGATTGGTATAATGATATTTATTAATTAATTAATGGTTATAATTTTGATTAATTAATTAATTAATTACCTATTACATTCAATGACATGGGTATTAAATTTAAAAGGGTTAATAAATTTAACTATTTAAATTAAAGGATTACGTATACGGAGGGGATAAGGAGCATTAATAATCAGATAAGAAAATGAATGTGGGGATAAGGAAATGGAAAGGAGGCATATGAGGGGGAGGCTTACGGAAGGAGGGATCATTATTTTCAGGGTTCTCTTGGATTTGCTGGTGGAGAGTTTGAGTTCTGTAGTCGGGAAGGATCAATACAGGGGGGGCTTCGGTTTGCTGGGGGTTTTGGGCATGGGGGCCAGGATATCCATATGGTATCTTGGAGCTAGGGAGCCACACAGGCTCTGTTCCTAGTTAGCAGGGAGGAAAACTCGGTTTTGGGGCACAGTTTGGTCAAAGCAACAGGCTGGGCAGAGCAGCAGGGAAAAGCAGTAGGGAGGACATTTAGAGGTCGGAAATTTAGCATCACACATAAGTATTTTTAGGTACGCATTCTCATGAATATGTAATGGTTATTTAAAATTGTTAGCATGCTGTTATTTAGATTTCTGCTGCTTATATGAATTTCTGCTACTTATATGATGAATGAAAGAAATTAATTAGAAGTAATTTTTATTTGTTTAAATTTATGAGTATTTTTAGACTTAATTTAAAATTAGGTTCTTACATAAGCCCCCTATTCATCCCCTTTTCCAATATGACCATAGCCAACCTTACGCAATCACCTTTCACAACTCTCAACTTCACGAGTTGGAGCGCCGACCTCTTGTTCTCTTCCCTTACGAATCCCTGAAATGTGAAATGTCAACGAAGGTTGACCCCACCCAAAGTGACAGGCACATGCCACCTGTCACCTCTGCTTTACTGTACTTACAGGGTGAGTTCTTGCCACTTGTTCGCATGAGTCTTCAGCTTTTGCAACTTGAGCGAACAACCAATAGTCATTCCTCTTCCTTTATGGATCCCCGACTCCGAAAACGTACCCTCGATGAGATCTACAGTTGTGTGCCTCCCTCGATCCAACAACGCTCACTGTATCGGGATTTCACAACCTAGGAGTTCAAAACTATCAAGTCCAACCTTGAACTACTCCACTTCTCAGTCCCCGATATGGCGAATTCACATACGAGATCAACGGTCCTCATTGATCCATATTTAATAGTCACTAATCCTCCTGAGCTTGTAGGTGTTGAAAGAATCTTATTCTTAATCCCTCCGCTATTCCACAAGATCCAACGGCTCAGGAAACATTTGAACTTCCTCTTGAAGCAATTCCACCCTTCAATTCAACTTCTCAAGGACTTATGGCCAAATGACTTGGCATCCTTCCTCCTGAACTTGACTTCTGTGAGACAATTTTGACCTCTGCCTTCCTTTGAACACTTCAAAGGTTCTATCCCTTCTAAGCTTTCGCTTACAAACTTAAGGCTTCGAAAAGGGTCCTTGCACGCACTCCTTGTAGAAAATTTTCAAATACCCTCAGGTTATTTAGATCTTCGGCTTGGTGCACTCTTTGCAACAGAGAATTATTCAACTCCTTTGTGAGTTTGAAAGAATTCGTTCCCTTCTCCCAGCCTGCGCACACTTTGCACGGCTCTGTGCTCTGCTAGCACTCTTGCCTGTGAAGACACAATTTGAATCTCCTCTGAGAGTTCTGAGATGAAACTCAGAGCTTGGTCGACACACTCCTTGCAAACCCTCCACTTCCCTCTTTGCAGGAGTTCTCAGAAAGAGAAACAACTGAAACTCATTCTCCCCTTATCCAGAATTCAAACATTCAACATAGAATTCTACAGCATACACACACACACATCATTGAAGAAAAATGCATATAGAGAATGCAAACAAGCCTGCAACATACCATTTAACATGTGGTTCCAATAACCATAACAAACACATAGATTGGAATCAAAGCTTTCTTCTATTAATTCCAGTGATCATGTACATGGAAAATAACAACTAAAATGTATAAAATTCTCTATTCTACTCTGTGCAGTTCTACAGCTTACGAATTTTGAATAATGTTACAATGATACAAGGTGAGGGTGTCTATCTTCCGTTTTCCCTCCTATGCTCGTAAACTGTCTAATCTATTAAATTAAATCTACCTAGTTGCATTAAACACACATAAATGCCTATTACATCCGGCGGATAGGATCATACGCTCCAAAATCAGTTTGGATCTTCAGATATAAATGTAACTTCACTTGCCTTCTATCCATTACATTAATGCTTTAGATTTTAAACATCAAATTTTTTTCACAAAAACATATTTAATTTTATCTGCGCGTCCAGTTGTCTCTTTGGTTTCTGGCGTGCACTTGGGATTTATACGATGCTCTTGCATCATACTACCTTGCTTGAAAATTTTCATGAGCTCCTGTTCATGATCTCTCGCATGGTCTGTCCATGCTTTTGAATTGTTGCTTCATCCTACCAGCTAGCATATTCAACTGGATGTCCTTTACACTTGACCAAGTATTCAAAATACTCTTTTCTCCTAGTCTTTTTGCTAATCCTCTTGTCAATTATGCTTTCCATCTATGGCTTTTCAGCTATAGGCATTTGTTTCATCCATTGAATCTTTTCTTGTTCATCTTCTACTCTTGCTTCTTCAACTCTATAAGGGTACAAATCCATGACATTGAATATCGGTGAGATTCCAACCTCATCGAGTAATTCAACCTCATACGTGTTTGCCCCAAATTTTCTTATGAACTTTCTTCATCTTCAACTTGTTGTATGTTCCTGTTGGGAACCTTTCCTTCCTCAAATGCGCAAGAATCAAATCACCAGCTTCAAATTGAAATTCTCGCCTGTGTTGATATGATCTACACTTTTACTCTTGACTTGAACTCTGTAATCTCTCCTTGATTCTGTTATGAAGCTCCTTCATTCCTTCTACAAAGTACTCTGCACTAGCACTCTTGAATTTAGCTTGTTCTGAATCTTTCAATTTAGAGACTCCCCTTGGCTGTATTCCATATACAATTTGGAATGGACTCTGCCCTGTGATTCTATTGAGTGAATCACTGTAAGAGATTTTTTCATGTGGTAGAGTGTGATCCCATTGATTGTGGTGTTCAATCACTAAGATCCTTAACAAATATCCCAAGCTCATGTTCACGACCTCTGTCTGTCCATCCATTTGAGGATGATACACTAAGCTAAAAGATAATTTTGTACCCAGATTCTTCCATAAGGTCCTCTAGAAATGTCCTATAAACTTGGTATCTCAATAAGAAACGATACTCCTTGGCAAGCCATGAAGTCTGATGACTTTCGTGAAAAACAGGTTCGCAATATGAGTTGTATCACTAATTTTCTGGCATGGTATGAAATGTGCCATCTTTGAAAATTTGTCTACCACTACGAATATTGAATCATATCCCCTCTGTGTCCTTCGCAGTCCTAATATGAAATCCATTCTCATTGTGTCCCACGGCCTTTTGGGTATGGGTAATGGATGATATAACCCTGCGTTCTGCCTTTTTCCCTTCATGTGCTGACAAATTATGCATCTATCCACAAATTTCTTAACATCTGTTCTCATCCCTGGCCAGTAATATGAGCCATTCAACTTTGAGAATGTTTTGTCATGACCGAAGTGTCCGACCAATCCTCTGCTGTGCTTTTCCTTTAGCAGATTCTCCCTCATGGAGCATTTCGGAATGCATAGTTGATTTCCCTTGAACAATAGTCCATCCTGGATCATGTACTCTATCCATTGGCTTCTATCCCTGAGAATTGGATTCTCAGACGCCTCATATTCTTCTCTAAAATCTGGATCATCCCCGTACATTTCTTTGAGGTTATCAAAACCCAAATTCTTAACTCTAAATTCCTGCATAAGCAAGCATTTCCAGCTCAAAGCGTCAACAAATTTGTTAGCAGTTCCAGAAATATGCTTAGTCACAAAAGTAAAATTTTTCATGTATTCAACCCATTTAGCATGTTTTTGGTTCAACTTCTCCTGTCGAGTCACTAATTGAAAAGCATGATTATCACTATACAAAACAAACTCTTTTGAAACCAAATAGTGCCTCCATTTCTTCAGCACTTGTATGACTACATAGAATTCTTTGTCATACGTGGTGTACTTAATCTTTGCTTCATTTAGTTTTTCACTGAAATATGCGACTGTCCTGTTGTCTTGGCTTAAGACCACTCCAAATGCAAATCCACTCTTGTCACACCTAATGTGGAATGTCTTGCTGAAATCTGGCAAAACCAGAATTGGTTGCTCAGTAATATTCTTCTTCAGTAGGTTGAAGCTCTTCTCTGCTTCCTCTATCCAGTGAAAATATTTATGTCTTTTCTTCACCATATCCATCATCGGTGCGCTAATTCCACTGATGTTTCAAATGAATTTCCTGTAGAAAATAGCCAAACCATGGAAGCTTCGAACTTCAAACAAACTCTTCAGCGATGACCAATCCTTAATCGCCTTTATCTTTTCCAGATCCATTTTCAATTCATTTGCAGAGATAACAAAACCCAAATAAATGAGTTATGTCCTCATAAATGATGATTTCTTCTTGTTGATCAACAATTTCTCTTGCTGTAACCTTCTCATCACTGCAGCTAAATGATTCAAATTCTCTGCTTCAGTTTTGCTGAAAATTAATATATCATCAAGATATACAATGACGAATTTCCCAATGAAATCCTTCAGGACTTCATTCATCAACCTCATGAAAGTACTGGGTGCATTCGTCAAGCCAAATGGCATGACAGGCCATTCATACAACCCTTCATTCATCTTGAATGTTGTCTTCCATTCATCACCTTCTCTCATTCTAATCTGATGATATCTGCTTTTCAAATCAATCTTTGAAAAAAAAAATTCTCCACTCAAGCGATCCATCAAGTCATCCATCCTTGGCAATGGGAACTTGTACCTACTGGTAATTTTGTTGATTTCCCTTGAGTCTGTACACATTCTCCAACCATTGTCCTTCCTTGTCCCTTGGGCTGAGCACTGTTGGGACAACGCAAGGACTCATGCTCTCCTGAATCAATCCTTTGTCCATTAAGTCTTGGACCTGTCTCTTAATTTCTTCATTCTCTTGTGGTGCCAACCTATAAGTTGTTTTGTTCGAGAAACTAGCTCCAGGTATAAGATCAATATGATGGCTTATACACTTGATAGGTGGCAATGAATAAGGTAGTTTGTCCACTACTATATCAACAAATTCTTCTAGAAACTCCTGGATTTCTTTCGGTAAATCATCTATCCTAGTGTTGTTCAAAAAAATTATGGGCTTCCTAACCAAAATGAATTGTGTGTCTTCCTTCTTCTTGACTTCCTTAAGAAGTTCCTTCCCACTCATGAGAAGTACAGTGTTGCTCATCTCTGATTTCACCTCTTTATCCTTAATTGGCAGCAACATGTGTGTCCTACCATTTTTTCCAGAGTGTACGTGTTCTTTCTCCCATCATGCACCACATTTCTGTCATATTTCCACAATCTACCCAACAATAGATGACAAAAATCCATTGGAATGACATCACATAATATCTCATCTTTATATCCTCTTATTTTAAATTCAACTAAACACTGTTTAGTGACATTTACCTGATGTCCTTTTTGTATCCATGAAACTTTGTATGGGCTTTTGGATGCGCAACAGACTCCAGCTCCATATTTTCTACCATTTCCATGGATATAAGATTATATGTGCTACCATTGTCCACTATGACCTTGCTTACCCTGTCTTTGGTTTTGCAAGCATTCTGAAACAAACTGTTTCTTTGGGCTGGGTTCTTTGGCTGCTTCTCCGGTTTCAAGAGAACTTTCTGCATCATCAAAAATTTTCCACCCTCATGGACCTCTGCGTCAACATTCCATCCTTGAGCTTTGGAAATGTGAGTTTCACCACCATCTTTCTTCCTATCTGGACACTCATAGGATTTATGTCCGATTTTTCCACAGAAAAATCATTTCACTTCACCTCCTCTGCCTCTTCCTCTTCCTATGGCTCGAGGAAAAGTATTTCGGTCAGCATATTGCCTCCCCTGTGAACTTCCTCCTCTCTCAGATTGAGTTTGAAGTTTCTTCCCTCTTCTTTAGGCTTCTGAGTTCTGTCCTGGGAAAGTGTCTTGCCTCTTCTTTGACTTCTGCCTCAGCCTCTTTGACCTTTCTTTCGGCTCAACTTCTCTTCAGCTTTTAGAGCCATCTGATAAGCATCTTCTATGGTTTGAATGGTTATCATGCTCATATTGTCTTGAATGTCATATCATAGACCATTCATATACCTGGAAAATTTCTCATCATCGCTTTCCCGATCACCTTCTCTGATGTTTATCCTATAGAACTCTTAAATGTATTCTTTCACTGACATCAAATTCTGTCTCAAATTCTACATCCTCCGAAACAGATTTATTTGATAATCCCTGGGTATAAACTTGGCTTTCATTTTTACAACCATTCTATCCTAGCTCTTGATTTTCTGCTTGCCCTTGCAATGTCTGTCAGCCTGTATTTCATCCCACCATAGTCCTTCATGCCCTTCAAGTCTAGTAATGACATGTTTAACTTTTTTGTCTTCTTCGACCTCCTCATTGTCAAAGTATTTGTCTAGAGCTCTAATCCAATCTAGAAGCTCCTCAACGTCTAAGTTTCCTTCATATATTGGAATGCCCATTTTTTCCCTAGCACCTATCCTTGCAACAGCCCTGAATAGGCATTCTTTTGTAGCATCTTCGACTGCAATTTCTTCTCCCTCATTTCCAGCTTCATTTTCACTTTCATCTTCATTGATATCCCTAGCGTCAACTGTTCGCCTATGTGATGTCTCCATAGCATCAAGTCTGGCACATAATTCACGCATTTCTCTTTTCATTGCTGGATTAGGTATGGACCTTTCTCTTCTTCTTGGAGGCATGGCTGTAAAATCCCTCTTTTCTCTTAGTTGTAGGAAGAAATGAAATTTTTCTAATCTTTGATACCACAACTGGTGTAGACCTCCTGCCCTTAGGTCGAGATCTACGCAGGATCTTCTCTAAACCACAACAAGGGTTAACTGAACTCCTTGTGTAAATCTGAAAAGGATTTTGGGTCTCGCAAGTTGGAAAATTCAAGTACAATGCCACAGTACTTGGCAATAGCCAAAACATAAAATTGCGAATGGGATTAAGGAGTAAGCCCCCTCTTCATCCCCTTTTCCAATATGACCACAGCCAAGCCTTACGCAATCACCTTTCGCAACTCATGACTTCGCAATTTGGAGCGCCAACCTCTCGTGTTGTTCCCTTACAAATCCCCGAAATGAGAAATGTCAATGAAGGTTGACCCCACCCAAAGAGATGGGCGCACGCCACCTGTCACCTCTTCTTTACTCTACTTATGGGGTGAGTTCTTGCCACTTGTTCATACAAGTCTTCGACTTTTGCAACTTGAGATAACAACCAACAACCATTCCTCTTCCTCTATGGATCCCCGACTCAAAAAACATACCCTCGATGAGATCTATGACTGTGTGCCTCTCTCGATCCAATGACCCTCGTTGTATTGGGATTTCACAACCTGGGAGTTCGCAACTCTCGAGTCAAAACTTGAACTACTCCACTTCCTAGTCCTTGATATGGAGAATTCACATACGAGATCAATGGTCCTCGTTGATCCGTATTTAATGGTCACTACTCCTCATGAGCTTATGGGTGTTGAAAGACTCTCAGTATTAATCCCTTTGCTATTCCACAAGATCCAACAACTCACGAAAATTTGGCACTTCCTCTTAAAGTGATTCCACCCTCCGATTCAACTTCTCAAGGACTTCTGGCCAAATGAATTGGCATCCTTCCTCCTGAACTTGAATTCTCTGAGATGATTTCAAGGTTCTATCCCTTCTGATCTTTCACTTATGAAATCAAGGCTTCCAAAAGGGTCCCTGCATCCACTCCTTGCGACAAATTTTGAAATACCCTCAGGTTATTTGGGTCTTCGGTCCTGTGCACTCTTTGCAACAGAGAATTCTTCGACTCCTCTATGAGTTTGACATAATTTGTTCCCTTCTCCCAGCATGCGCACACTTTGCACGACTCTGTGCTCTACTAGCACTCTTGCTTGTGAAGACACAATTTGAATCTCCTCTGAGAGTTCTGAGATGAAACTCAGAGCCTAGTCGACACACTCCTTGCGGACCCTCCACTGCACTCTTTGTAGGAGTTCTTAGAAAGAGAAACAACTAAAACTCATTCTCCCCTTATCCAGAATTCAAACATTCAACATAGAATTCTAGAGCATACACACACACACACATATAATTGAAGAAAAATGCATACAGAGAATGAAAACAAGCCTGAAACATACCATTTAACATGTGGTTCCAACAACCATAACAAACAAATAGATTGGAATCAAATCTTTCTTCTATTAATTCCAGTGCTCTTGTACATGGCAAATAACAACTAAAATGCATAAAATTCTCTGTTCTCCTTTGTGTAGCTCTACAACTTACAAATTTTGAATAATGTTACAATGATACAAGGTGAGGGTGTCTATCATCTGTTTTCCCTCCTATGCTCCTAAACTGTCTAATCTATTAAATTAAATCTACTTGCTTGCATTAAACACACATAAATGTCTATTACATCTGGTGGATAGGAACATACACTCCAAAATCAGTTTGGATCTTTAGATATAAATGCAACTGCACTTGCCTCCTATCCATTACATTAATGCTTCAAATTTTAAACTTTAAAACGTTTTCACAAAAATGTATTTAATTTCATTTGTGCGTCCAACTGTCTCCTTGGTTTTGGGTGCACACTTGGGCTTTATACGATGCTCCTGCATCAATTTGTGAGACCTCAAGCCCTGGTATTTGCGAGTCTTCAAGTCCCAGTTTACATGATTTCTTGGATGTTTAAATTCCTTTGAATGAGGCTATATTTTAAACCTTGATTTTGGATGGTATACCATGGGAAGATATGCATCACAGATTGTTCTTGTTGATTTAGGTTTGTTGTCATTGATGTCATTTAGGTTTATGGAGGAATTGGGAAAGAAGCAGGAGAACAACAAGTTGTATTGTGTCAGTCAGAGTGCCATTCACCTTGCAAAGAACTCAGCCTTCCATTCGAAGACTAAGCATAT
>CBVK0101056774.1:0-16895 GCA_900067695.1 Picea abies
AATCTGACTGCCCAACACTCGACCACAAGTTACAATGCAGACTCAAAACAGACAGCAGACGGGGGTACAACACTAAGGTCTTGTCAATAGGAAGAATTACAGAGGTAGATCGTGGGAAAGTATAGACGGCTTTCAGCAAGCCGCAAATGATGATGACCAAAAGGTGGTACCATGGACCAATATGGATACACCTTACCCAAGCACATGTACGAGGAGTAGCACAGTTAGTTGTACAGCGAGCAAGGGCAAGGGTCGATGCAGGGTTTACGACCAAGCCATCATGATCACACATACTGAGACAAGGAAAAAGGACGGGAAGGTTCACTTATACGAGTAGACCATTACTGAGACAAGGAAAAAGGACGGGAAGGTTCACTTATACGAGTAGACCATGATTGCCAGGACGAGCCCGTAGCTGGGGAAATCCCATAAGAGAAGAGCCACCAGGAATAGCTACAGACAGGAAAAGCGCAACTGGAGGAGCTACCACAAAAACAAGGGTTGTGTAGATAGGAACGGGAGGAGAAACCAAGGAAAACACTACCACAAACCAGTCGGAATGGTACGTATGAAGAGAACGCACAGCAAGAGAAGCCCCTAGGGGAAAGAACCTCCGACAAGTCCTCGGAGGATTATAAGGATGGAGCAAGCGGCCAGAGACGCTAAGAGTACATTTCATACGCTGGTTGAACCAAAAGGAAAAGCAACCATCACCCGATGGGAGAAATAAATCAATGTTAAACGCAAGGGTAAAGCTTGGGAGGAACTGATTCAGGAAGCGGATTGGATAACGGACCCAGGGGCCACGCAGCCCAGAGAAATCCTCTACCACAAAATGGTGGAGATGGCATGGCGAACAAAGATGTTAATAGCTCTACCACAAAATGGTGGAGATGGCATGGCGAACAAAGATGTTAATAGGCAAGGTGAGCTCTAAAAGGAAAGATGTCAGCCGGAAGGATAACAAGGACCACAAAAAATTGCTAAAAGAGATCTCGAGTCACCTCAGCAACCTGGAACCCAGTACAAGAAGGCTAGATGAGGACCAGAAGGAGAAGATGGAGCTAGTGGCAGCCCAATTCCACCTATACTTGTGATATTTCCATCACATGGACATCATGCCAGCGGACGGGAATGGAGCACCAGCCTGTATGAGAAAGACTCGTACGGTGGTCCAGAAGGAAGAGAACAAGGACATGAAGGATGAAGGAAAGAAACACATTATCATCCTGGACTAGCGCTTGTTCAGCCAATGGTCAAGTCATGTTGCTCAACAAAGGGTTGGCCTCAATTTATATGTTTTTTTGTGTCTTTTTACATATATGACTTTGTTTAGTTTTTCAAAAGTGAATATGGTAGGACTGGGTCGGTTTCCCAAGGTGGCAATCCAGTAATACCCCTCTACTATCCCAGAAAATGCAACTCCGAAACCCTTGGTCTGGTTTCCCTTTGGGTAGACTAGGAAGTCCCACTTTTTATATCATAATCTCTTTTAGTAATACAAAAACCTATACTCACTTACAAAATAAAAATTAAAAACTTATTCAATATGTATTTTTGTCTCCAAATTTAAACCAAATACTTCATTATTTCAAATTCTAGTGCTCTTTTTCTTGCATGACTCTTATCGTACAAGTTAACACTAAATTGTTCGATATGAATCCATTAGTCGATTTTTGTTTTTAAATTGTTTTATTTTAAGATGTCATATATAAGATGTTAAGGAGGTTTTAGGATTTCTTTATCATTTCATAAAACCCTTGAATATCAAACCACGGAATGTTGATTTTAAAAGGGAGGGGCAAAGATTATTGGACCATTGATTTAAAAAAAATAGGTTTATCATAAAATACAACATCATGGTAGATGTTCACATGATTCTAGGTTTACCTTTGTTTAATATTTATTTTTTATTTTTTCAAAGTTTATCTTTGCTTATTATTTACTATTTATTTTTTCTTGTTATTTATTATTTAATTTTTTTTTCAAGACAAAAATATTTTATGTATATTGTAGGTAGTTCAATTAGTTAATCTACTTTACACACTAATCAATATTAAGTTGATAATTCAAGTTGTTGATCAACCACTTAAACAAAACATTATCTTTTAATAAAATTGATTTTATAATTTATCCAAAATTATAAACATTATCATAATATAATATATTTATATTAAACCATTAACAACTAAAAAAACCTATTATAAGCCTTCAACTTATTTATTAGTTTATTAATTTAAATATATTTTCAATTTTCGAATTTGATATTCAATAATGTTCCATGGAATGTAGACATAATACCTTAAAGATTTGGAAGGTTTTTCAAATTTAAAAAATGTTTCCTACCACTATTACTATTTTCTGTCTAAATTGATTTAAAAGGCTTAACCTCGTGGGATTATTGAAAAGCACCTCATGGGATTATTGAAAAGTATGTTGTGATTTGGTATCGCATTTTCTCTTTCCTTTTAGTTTAAAATAATTTGTGTGATTTGGTATCACATTTTTTCTTTCTTTTAATTTGTTTAAAATAATTTGGCAAGTTTTTTTTTTTTTTTTTTTTTTTTTAATTTGGTATCACATTTTTTATTTCTTTTTAATTTAAAATAAAATAATTTGATCAGCTTAATTTTTTTACAAATTCCTTCTCAATATTTAAAATAATTTGTGTGATTTGGTATCACATTTTTTCTTTCTTTTAATTTGTTTAAAATAATTTGGCAAGTATTTTTTTTTTTTTTTTTTTTTTTAATTTGGTATCACATTTTTTATTTCTTTTTAATTTAAAATAAAATAATTTGATCAGCTTAATTTTTTTACAAATTCCTTCTCAATATAAGTATATCTTCATTGTAATTTTGTTAAAAAACCATTCCAAGAAAGCTAATTAATTTAAATTTGTTCATTAGGGAGTAACATAGTTGTTTTGTCTACTATAATCAAATTATGTAGAATATTTCAATTTTTCTTGTTCCCCAAATATGTTTATTCGGGATATTAATTTTGTTTTTTCAATGTATGTGATTGGCATATCACATAGTATGTTGGGTTTGAGATTTTTGTGTCTAACCACTCCCCCTTTGCTCTTTTGCTTATTTTCCAACTACTTAGCATAATTTTTATTTCTATATTTCCTTTGATATGCTATTTTATGAGGTGGGACATGTATGTGTTTTGTCTTGGGAATTAGAACTTTTATCAAAATTATATATATAGATATAATCGAGAAGTATTTGATTCATTTTTGTTGAGATTATTTATGGGTAATGGGTGATTTTTTTTTGTTTTTTTCCTTTTGAGTTTGAGATTCCCTGTTCACTTGGGGATTGGATTTATGTGATGTTTTTTTCAATTTCATCACCCACTTGTATTCAAAGAGTTTAGAATTTTTATTTTTATTTTCATATTTCAATCAAGTAAACTATTTTCTATTTAATTTTAATTTTTTTTTTAAATCAAGCAAATTATTTTTTATTTTAGTAGTTCTTTGTTAGTTTAAAAAATTAGTTGAACAATTTATACTTTAATCACTATATTTATGATATTTAGATGTGATATATTTATAATTAAATTTTTTTTAAAAGTCAATATTTATTTTAAATTTAATTATTTTTAATAAAAAAAAAAATTAAATATTTATTTATTTAATTTTAGCATAAAACTATAATTTTTTATTTGTTTTTGTTTGCTAGAGTTTTCGTTATCTGTGGGACTAGTTTGTAGTCTAAGAAACCGTGACCGAGGGGCATTTAAGTCGTCAAAATCACTGCACCCGACTTGGGCCACACCAACCCTTAACATGGTTGGATTTTTGGGGGTGTCTCCTCCTAACTATCGCGGGTTTCGAACCTTGGCCGCCTTACATAACGAAACCCTTGAAATCCAATCACACTAGCGGGATTTCACGACATAAAAATATGACTTTCATTTGGTTCAACTATGTCAATGGATTTGTTCACAAACTTATTATTATCCTAAAAATCGAAGATAAAAAGTAAACCTTACATAGATTTCCACTACCAAAGGCTCTTCCTCTTCAAGGTCAAATTCCAATAATCATCAATTTAGGTACATGCCAGATTGATCCATAAACCAATGTGCTCTACTGAAAAATAGATATTTGTCTTCCTTTAATTGGAAATGCAATGCACAATATCCTCTATCATTGTAGGAAGCTTTCATTTGGTTTTTCATGAGGGGGTTTAATATTTTTCAACCACCCATAAACTACTTTGGGGGAGGGCCATGATCTCATGAATTTGGTAATAAGAATTGATTATGAGTATCAAAGAGCTTATTTAACTGGGTTTTATATATTGAATTTTGAAAGACAAAAACATTATGGCGAAATGTGGGACTAAAAACATTAAGTCTTGGTAGTAAATAAGATGGCAGTCATAAGATTGACGAGGATTGATAATCGAAGTAATTTTTAATGGCTAATTTTTTTCCAAATGGCTATTTTTTCAAAAAATATATTTCCCAATTGATATTTTTCTCTTTAAAATATTCAACTATTTTTTTTATATAAAATATGTTTAATTGGTAATATTCACCAAAATTTGCATGGTTTAATAGTAAATTATTTGTTTTTTATTGAACATTTGCCTACATATCTATATGTATATTTTTTTCAAATCAAAATAGTCACCTAGAATACTATACTTGGAATAATATTTGAATCCTAAAAAATACCCTATCGACAATTCATCTAACATGTGAATTCAAGGTAGGGATTTAAGAAGACGAGGTGTCCAAGCTTCTCTAAGAAGATTTTAGTAAGTGACACCTAAATGGTGGTTATACCAACATGGTAGTAGGATTGTGGGCATGAGATATGTGATGGATTTAATGTTGTGGAAAGGCACACCATACCAGTGAATAGATAAGAGGTAATGACAATTGAGATGATTTTAGTCTTCAAATACCATGTGTAGTTGAATCCAAAATCTTGATCACAATTTACATCCATCCTCATTTAATATTGAAGGTACAAAAACCATTAAACACCCAAAAATTGAGAATCGAAACACTAACACATTGTTAAAAATAAAACTCTTTTATATTTTTATAATATTTGTTTTCCTTTCAAAATAGAATTAAAAAATTACAATTTAAAAAAAAAAAAAAAAAAATTGAAATATACTTTAAATGGAAAAAATTCAATTTCGACTCTCACTTAAAAATAATAACAATATAACTTTATTCTTCCCTTATTTTTTTTATTTTTTTTTCATCTTCTTTGAAAGAATTAAGTGTAATTACTTTAATATTTTTCATCTTCTTCGAAAGACTTAAGTGTAATTACTTTAATATTTTTCATCTTCTTCGAAAGACTTAAGTGTAAATACTTTAATAATGGGCCATGCCTTCTCATAATATCAACTATAAAGCCATCCATGATGGCACTTTATTAGTCCCTGCCTTTTAGGTTGTAGACACTCTATGAACTAGTTGTCGTAATGTCTAGTTCTTTTCATAAAAATGATGCAGTTATTAATCTTTTAGCCAAAGCCATTCATGATGACACTTTATTAGTCTCTGTCTTTTAGGTTGCAGACACTCTATGAACGAGTTGTCGTAATGTCTAGTTCTTTTCATAAAAATGATGTATTTATTAATCTTTAGCCAAAATTTTACTTGAAACTTGTAAAAGTTTCAAGTAAAAAAAAAAAAAACTTTTTTTCCCGTCTAATTTAAGAAATATCCTTCTTATTTGGCCTCATATTAAGGCAAGTTTATATTTGATGGCTTTAATTTTCATGTACTTATAAGTTTTTAGTATCCCTGTATAATACATTACCACTAAAATTTTTAAGGTGAGGTAATGTTAGGATTCACTTTAGCATTAGTTTCACATTACATTTTCTATAATGCTTCAATTACCTAAGTTTGGATGAGCTTTCTTTCTAACATTGGATTTAACTATTGACTACAGACTCTTGCTAGGATGTAACTATTAACTATGGCCTCTTCCTTAGTTGTATATTTGTGGATGGCACCATCTTGCATATATGTTGATGCCACCGCCTTCACGAGACCACCCACATTCTTAGAAATAACATTATTCTAATATATTATTTAGCATATCTAAAGGATAAGTCCAAGCATGGAGGAGGCCCTCAAGATAATCTCGATAATGGAGTGATACTAGAACCATGTCCAAACATGGAGGAGGCCCTCAAGATAATCTTAGTACTAGAGCGACACTAGAACCATCCAAATGTAAGTTGAATTACTTGTTTTGCATATATATACGATGGATTTTATGCCCCATCTAATGCTACTATATCTTATTAAATTTGACACTGTTTATGCCCCGAATGTGACCAATGAACTACAAACTATGAAAAGAAAAAAAACTATAGATTTAAGCAATAACTTGTTGGGATACTTGTTTTCTATTAAGATTTGGATACTTGTGTGCCTTGTTTTGCTATATCATTATTGGTTTGCATGTCTCTCTGTCGAAACACTTCTTCATCAAGCAGGTTAAAAGTCTGCCAGAAACTTCTTAACAACTTTAACCTTCACTTCGTATTAAATAATAGAACCTATAAATGAAGATTGAACTCTGGAAACAAAGTTAATGTGAAAAATAATTAAAAATAAGTATTTTGTATATATTAATTAAATTATTGTGGAAACAAAAATTTGGATCACAAAGAGAAACACAAGTATTGAACACTAACTAAAGTAATAATTTTTTGAAATTCAAGAAGAATAGAAACTCATAATGAAATTAATGAACTCAACACATCCACACAAAGTTAGAGATGGATTTTGGAGCCTGGAAGAAAAATATTTTTCTTCATCAAATGTACTATGGAGTGTTGACTCCTCTCTACACTTATCCTTTTCCATCATGACATGTGAATGGGGCCAACGTTGAAATTTTTTCAATTTGTGCTTGTATGGACTGAAATTTGACATGGTTATACTAGACGCATGCATTGACGGTATGGGAGGGTTTCCGGACTCAAACATGATCGCACAAACATTTCGAAAATCAAACAAGGCGTGCCTTGTCATGTACTTGACCCTGCTTATAAGTGACATGTGAATGGGGCACCGTTGAATTTTTTTCAATTTGTGATTGTATGGACTGAAATTTGGCATGGTTAGACTAGACACATGCAATGACAATATGGGAGGGTTTCCATACTCAAACATGACACATTTTCCTCCACTCTACTTTAATCAATATGCTAAACCATGGAAGTAAACTTTAAAGCTACACCTAAAGCATCACCATGGTCATGGTCATGCTCTCTTTTCAAAAAAATGCATTTAATGTCATACGCTAGACCTTCAAAGTAAATTTATAAGTTTGTCCTTCAAACCCTCAAGGAGTTCATCAACAAGAACATAAAAAATCATGTGAGCAAAGCATGTAGGATTTAGTGGGGAACTATTTTTTTTATAACTAAATGTAATATGAATGCAACATATATTCAAATGCCCTTAAATTTTGACTAATTCACCAATTCAAAAGCTACCTTACAGTCAAGTGTTCACAATGCAACGTGTTGTCTTCCCTATCCAACTATATTGATGCTTATCTTTCTACCACCAGTGCATAGCTTAACTTCAACACCCATTGCATTTGATCTAATTGACCTTGATCCAACTCTATATCTAGCTTCTAGCACCACATCAATCCATATCGTCGTGCTTCAATCGATATGATCCATCACATTAGCTTTGCAATTGCATTATACAATGCATCTCCCCGATCAATGAAAAAGTGAAGCATGAGATCTTAGGTAGGGAGATGACCTTATTGATCAATAGGCCTAAACATAGAGATGAAGACAAGCACACGGATGGTTGACTGTATCCACATATTGACCAGCAGAGGTAAGGGTAGTTGGAGTATAGCAAGCAAAGACAACGAAGTAATAGGAAAATTATATAAATAATATTAATGCTCAAGAGGCAAAATTGATTGTGTTTCATATGCTTTAGGACATCTTGATCCACAAACTGTTAGACGACGAATACTTCCAGATCTTTAGTTGAATTTCCTCCTAGTCGAGCTAATTTCCCTTGAGCTAATGGAACTATGTCACCCATTGTTGGCATACCAGGGGCATACCAACAAGCTATAGGCATAGATAGGCATAATGTTATGTGACAAGGATGCAAAACATGTGACATCCATCTATTACCATAGATACATGTGTCGCCTGCATCTCTAGGCCGAATGTAAGGCATGCCTTGTGCAGATGATTATTTAATAATGATAACTCATGCTAGGATAGCTTGTTGCAATAACGATAGTCCACCAACCCTTCCAGCTCTAGTAAATAATGCCTTTGTTCAAATGACCCAAGTGTCATCGCACATCATCATTTTTCACTGATGTTTTCTATTATTACCTAGTTATGCTACTTTATTTCCAACTAGAATTGCAATGGGCTCTTGAATAATTAGCTTTGCAAGTGGCTTTCTAACTGTCTCTGATGCCTTTACCGACTGGCTTTGAAACTAATGCTTGTATTCGATAAATTAGGTAAACTTCTCTAAGTAACAATGATGTGAAGCCCCGCTCTCATCTCCATGCTAGATGTAACACATGCATAAGTTTACTATCAGGCTCATGTGTCCTTTCCCTTGGAACTTCGATTCACCAAATAAAACACAAGCATGCCCACTTGAAATGATTGCTCGCAATAGGACCGCCCTAACCTTTGGATTCTCTCAATGCTCTCATCTCCATGCTAGATGTAACACATGCATACCTTTACTACCAAGCTCTTGTGTCCTTTCCCTTGGAACTTTGATTCACCAAATAAAACACAAGAAGGCCCACTTGAGATGATTGGTCGCAATAGGACTATCCCAACCTTTGCATTCTCTCAATGTAGTGGTGGTTGTCCCTCCATAAGTGAAACATGGAAAACACCATGCCTTTCTACTTTAACCCATGTTTGAACATGATATCGCTGAAAGATTGATTTCCTAGTCACTCAACCGGGAAACAATTCATGTTCTCAATGGGACATCTAGGAACCCTATGCCCCTATTATGCTTAACTTTGCATATAGTCGACGCAGATCCAACAAATCTACCTCTCCGTCCACTTGAAGCAAGGTTGAACAACCATTGTTCTCAAGTGAGAATCTCTCATTCCATGCCTTAGAACCCACACTTAGTCCCAAAAGGTAGGGACTTGTTTCTCTACAGCTCCCCTTGTTTAGGTTTAAGGAGAACACAACTTTTTCCAATTCCTATCTTGATATGGTGTTGATCATTGTGTGACTATCATATTCTTGGATTAGTCAAGGATTGTCATTCACAAATTTAGAAGAGTCTAGAGCTTTTAATGTTGTACAAATAATTTCCAAACATAACTCTGCCAAACTATGGGATGCCTTTTTGGTTTCCTTAAAAAAACAATTTTTTTTCTCCATTTTGTAGTTTGATTTTTGTGATATTCATTCCCAGTTTTTTGGAATTTGTTTGTATGTGGAATAATTGTGTATGTTATAGTTTAATTTTTTTATGAATTGGTTCTTTTTTTACTGTTCAAAATAATGGGAAGAAAAATATACATTTTTGACTTGAAATCTAGAAAGAATCATTTTGGATTTGATGGAATTATATATCAAATATTAACATTGCATAATCATGTTGCAGTAGGGGTATTTTAGAGCATTGAATCCATTTATGCATTAAAAAACAATCAAAAATTTCAATTTCAACAAAGATTTTATGGTTGGATTTTAGTGATGGAAAAACAAAAAATTCAAAATCATAGAATGTTCAACTTTCTTCAATATGTATTTTGTCTCCAAATTTAAGCTAAATACTTCACAATTTTGACTTCTAATGCTCTTCTTCTTACACGACGTTTGTTTTTTTCGAGGGAAACAATCATGGGGAAACCCACCAGGCACTTCCCCTCATTTCGAGGATGGTACTTAGGTAAACCATATTTTGTAGAAAGTCGAGGCTTTTACGATAGTGTATTCATTTAAGAGCTCAACATGTCACTTGCGGGAATTGAACCTAGGTGGGGGGTGGGAAACACCCCTCAACACAAACCACTCGAGCTAAACCCAATTAAAAGTTACATGACGTTTGTTGTGCAAGTTAAAGCTGAATTATTTTTCTTATTTCACTAATTTGATTGAGAAACCATCAATTTCCACGATATTTTGGGTTATATCAAGTTTATCTTGTCAATAATTCATAGTTTTTTGGTAAGTTGGAATAAGACTTGATCTTAATCTATTACTGATTTTTATTTTTAAATTGTTTTATTTTAAGATGTCATATATATAAGATATTGGTCAAGAGGAGGTTTTATGATTTCTTTATTATTTCATAAAACCTCTCGAATTAAGTAAGGAAGGTTGATTAATTTGAAGGTTGATTTTAAAAGGGAGGGGGCAAAGATTCTTGGACCACTAATTTTAAAGAAAATAAGCTTATCATAAAATACAACATCATGGTAGAAGTTTACATGATTCTACATTTATCTTTGCTTATCCTTCATTATTTATTTTTTAAAGATTTATTTTTATTTGTTATTTATTATTTATTTTTTTAAATAAAAATATTAAATATATATTATTTATTTTTTATTTTTTATTTTTTTAAATAAAAATATTAAATATATATTATTTATTTTTTATATTTTATTTTTTAAAATAAAAATATTAAATATATATTATAGGTAGTTCAATCGATTAATTCATTCTAAAAATTAATCAATGTTAAGTTGATAGTTCGACTCCTTTGTCAACCACTTAACCAAAACATCATTTTTAAATAAATGAATTCCATAATTTACTCACCCAAAAAAGAACACTATCATAATATAATATACTTGTACTCAACCACAAGTAATTAATAAAAATATATTTTTATAAGTCTTGAACTTGCCTTCTTTATTAGTTTAAGTGTATTTTTCATTTTTTATTTTGATATTTATTCATGTTCCCTTTAGAATAATACCTTGGAGACTTGGAAGGTTATTTTAAATTTTAAAAGGGTTTCTAACATAAATTGTTTGATGCCTAAATTGATCTAGAAGACTTAACCTCATAAGATTGTTGGAAAACATGTTGGGATCTCGTATCACATTTTCTCTTTTCTCTTTTAGTGTAATTTGTTCTCTTTCTCTTTTAGTGTAATTTGTTAAGTACTAAAATTTTATTATTGATTTAAAAAAAAATCAAATAAAGATAATTTTATTATTATTTAAAAAAAAATCATCCTATAAATAAATACAACTTTATTATTTAAAAAAAATCATCTTTATTATTTAAAAAAAATCATTTGAATTAATATAACAAAATTGTTTTGTCTACTATAATCCAATTGTAAGGAGAGAAGGGAAAATGGCTCCTCTCCCTTTTATGGATTACACCGTGCAAAAAAAACCAAAAAAAACAAAGCTTCCCTACTTGCCTCTTATCAAACCTATTGACTTTTAAATAAATGTTATTCATGAAATCTTTATTAATTAATTTTTTTTTTTTTTAATTTTGGGAATTCCATTGGCAATTTGGTTTATTCAATGAATTCATTTTAATATTTTGGAATCGGGACTTTAGAATTTTATGGGAAGAATTTTGAAATGAGTTTTTTTTTAAATTTTGGAAAAAAATTAAAAATTTTGAGGACATTGTTCATATAGTACATAGATTATAATAAATATTTATTTATATTTAAATTTTTTGTCAAGTTGTTATAATAATAATAATAATAATTTATTTTTAAGGTTATGGTCAAGTTAGATACCAATTGGTGCATGAGACCTTCTTGTTTGTGGGATAAGGGATCCTCTCCATGCAACGATTTGTATACGTAGGTGTATATACTCTACCTTACCCTACCCCCTCTAGATTTTAACCTGTAATCTCCGAAGAGGAAACAAGTGTTCTTAACCATTAGACCCACATATTATAAGACATATTATTGGAAATAAAATCATTTTGTTACAAGATTACCTTAATCTTGATTTAATGAATAACATTTGGTATTATTCATTTCATTTATATGGTCATGTTGAAATTGTATTTTTCGCCTCACACACAATTGTAAAAAAACTTGATTTTTTCCCCAACTTTTGGTCTGTCTCTTGGTCTCTTACTCTATGGGCTTTGTTAATGTTTAAGCCATTATTATATTTCTTTGCATTTCAATAGATAACAACAACATAAGACAAGATCACTGAGAAATACACAATCACAAGAGACACACCATTTATCCTGGGAAACCCTCTAGGGGAAGAAAACCCAGCAAAACTTCCTTATTATAGATAGCCAATACAATGCCAAGAGATAACTTAAACTAATGTAGAAGATCCTCTCCCAAAATATGTGCCACTCTCTCTCCTTCTTCTTCAACTGCAGTTCTGAAACTTGTCTCTCAATGAGAAAGTGAGGTGTGTGTCTAAGTGAGGCTCTAGCCTCCTTATTTATACAAAATTGGCACGTGTGAAGTGTTTCTTCACTGGCAGGGTCGACTTCTCCAACTGGGCGGTTATAACCACCTTTATTATATTTCGAGGCCTCTTGATATATTATGGGGCCGACTTCTTCTTTTTCCTTTTATAATTAAATTATGACCAATCCAGAAAAGGGGATTTGGTCCTTATACAATAGCCGACGTGATCAATCCACAATGGGGATTGATCCAATGAATAATATATCAAATAATAAAAAGAAAACACTTTGCAGTTACATTATTTTAACACTCCCCCTTAACAAGAAGGGTATTCTTCAACAGCATCATGCGAGAAAGAGGACAACATCATCAACAACATCAAGTGGGTGAGAGGACAGCATCATCAATATCATCTTGGAACACTGACTGTCATATCTATAAATCATCGAAAGTTTTCTTCATCGGAAACATCATCATTCTCAAAGGAATGCAATCATCATCTGCATCAATATGTATTAGTATAAAACTAATACATCATCATCATCATCATCATCACAGCACGAGGTTGGCTCATCATAATAGTACTAGACTAGATTTACATCACGGCTATCAAGCCGGAAGCACAGATCTAGTCTCATCTCATAGTCTTTCTTTACTTCACAGTAATAAAGTTGGAAGCAAGATACTCATCTTGCTTTACATGACAGCAATCAAGCTGGAAGCAGGATACTAGATTGGCTTTACGTCACAGCTATCCAGACGGAAGCACAGTGTTAGTCTCATCTCATCGTCTTGATTTATGTCACAGCTGTCAAGCCGGAAGCAAGATGCTCGTCCTGCTTTACATCACAACCATTAGGTCAGAAGAAGGATATTAGACTGGCTTTATGTCACAGCTATCCAGCCGGAAGCTCAGTGCTAGTCTCATCACATCATCTTGATTTACGTCACAACCATCAGGTTGGAAGCAAGGTACTCATCCTGCTTTACGTCACAACCATCAGGTCGAAATCAGAATACTAGATTGTCTTTACGTCACATCTATCCATCCGGAAGCATAGTACTAGTCACATCACATCATCTTGCTTTACGTCACAACCATCAAGTCGGAAGCAAGAGATGTCTCATCACAACAACTACTCCCCCTTTCGAGGAAGGTCCTTTCGGACTATACCAAGATTATCTTGAAAGTTCTCAAACTTTACACGAGATAGAGGCTTGGTCAACACATCAACAACCTATTCATCTGTGCTAATGTATTGGAGCTTTAAGGCTCCTCTCTGCACCATTTCATGGATGTAATGATATCGGATCTCTATGTGCTTCGACCTGTCATGGAATACAAGATTCTCTATCATCTTTATGCAGCTTTGATTGTCACATAGGATCATGGTTGTTTTCATCTCTAATTCAAATGGGTCAATCAACAACTTTCGAAGCCATATAGCTTCGCAGCTAGCAAAACATGCAGCAATGTATTATTCTTTCGTTGTGTTGAGAGCAATGCTAGATTGCTTCCTACCCTGCCACGAGATCATGGTTGATCCCAAACTGAAACAGCATCCTGAAGTGTTTTTCCTATCAGAAACACTTTCTGCCCAATCTGCATCAATATATCCACTCAATGTGAAATCATGATCTCCATCATAGCTAAGGCCACAATCTATTGTACCCTTAAGGTACCTCATCACATGTTTTGCAGCCACTAGGTGAACATGTCTGGGTTCTACCAGAAACTGACTCAAGGTGTTCACGACAAAACAAATTTATGGTCTAGTGTTCGTCAGGTGCATCAGCGATCCAATAATCTGTCTGTATAGTGTGGCATCATTCAATTCTGATGAACTGTCGACCGACAGCTTCGGCTTCGCTTCCGTGGGTGTATTCTTGGACTTGCACTCCAACATGTCGAATCTCTTCAGGATTTCGACTGTATACTTCCCTTGGTTAAGGAAGATCCTCTCAGGACTTTGCCATACCTCGAGACCTAAGAAATAATGCATTAGGCCAAGGTCTTTCATTTCAAATTATGAGGCAAGTCTCTTCTTACATTCAGTGATGAGATTTTCTTCTCCAGTTAAGAATAAGTCATCCACATATAGCAGTAATATTACTGGCTCATCGTTCATGACCTTGAAGTAGAGGTTTGAGTCTGCTTTACTCTTGGTAAAGCCTAATCTCGTCAAGAAATGTCTATACGGCCATACCAAGCTCTAGGAGCTTGCTTCAATCCGTATAAGGCTTTCTTCAATCTGCAAACATGAGACTTCATGTCTTCAACTTCAAATCCTTAATAATAAGAATACACTTTACATTTACATTATTTCAACACTCCCCCTTAACAATAAGGGTATTCTTCAACAACATCAGGCGAGGGAGAGAGAGGACAACATCATCAACAACATCAAGTGAGTGAGAGGATAGCATCATCAATACCATCTTGGAACACTGACTGCGTATCTATAAATCATTGAAAGTTTTCTTCATCGACAACATCGTCATTCTCAAAGGAATGCAATCATCATCTGCATCAATATGTATTAGTATAAAACTAATACATCATCATCATCACAACACGAGGTTGGCTCATCATAACACAGGACTGGCTTTACGTCACAACTGTCAAGCTGGAAGCTCAGTACTCGTCTTGCTTTACGTCACAACAATCAAGTTGGAAGCAAGATACTAGACTGGCTTTACGTCACAACTTCTCAAGCTGGAAGCACAGTACTAGTCTCATCTCAACGTCTTGCTTTACGTCACAGCACTTAAGCTGGAAGCAAGATACTAGACTGGCTTTACGTCACAGCTATCAAGCCAGAAGCACAGTACTAGTATCATCACATCGTCTTGCTTTACGCCACAACCATCAGGCTGGAAGCAAGATACTAGATTGGCTTTACGTCACGGTTGTCAAGCCAGAAGCACAATACTAGTCTCATCTCATCGTCTTGCTTGACGTCGCAACAATAAGGCTGGAAGCAAGATACTCGTCCGGCTTTACGTCACAACAATCAAGCTAGAAGCAAGATACTAGACTGGCTTTACGTCACAGCTTCTCAAGCTGGAAGCACAATTCTAGCCTCATCACATCGTCTTACTTTACATCACAGCAATAAAGTTGGAAGCAAGATATGTCTTATCACAGCAACTACTCCCCCTTTCGAGGAAGGTCCTTTCGGACTATACCAAGCTTATCTCAAAAGTGCTCAAACTTTACACGAGATAGAGGTTTGGTCAACACATCAACAACTTGTTCATCCATGCTAACGTATTGGAGCTTTATGGATCCTCTCTGCACCATGTCACGGATGTAATGATATCAGATCTCTATGTGCTTCGACCTATCATGGAATACATAATTTTATGTCATCTTTATGCAGCTCTAGTTGTCACATAGGATTGTGGTTGTTTCCATCTCTAGGTCAAATAGACCGGTCAGCAACTTTCGAAGCCATATAGCTTCGTAGTTGGAAGAACATGCATTATGCTTCCGTCGTGCTGAGAGAAATGTTGGATTGCTTTCTACTCTGCCATGAGATCATGGCTGATCCCAAACTGAAACAACATCCTGAAGTGCTTTTCCTGTTAGAAACACTTCCTGCCCAATCTGCATCAGTATATCCACTCACTGTGAAATCATGATCTCCATCATAGTTGAGACCACAATCTATTGTACCCTTAAGGTACCTCATCACATGTTTTGCAGCCACCTAGGTGAACATGTCTGGGTTCTACCAGAAACTGACTCAAGGTGTTCACAACAAAACAAATGTTTGGTCTGGTGTTCGTCAGGTACATCAACGATCCAATAATCTGTCTATATAGCATGGCATCAATCAATTTTGACGAAGTGTCGACCAATGGCTTCAACTTCGCTTCCATGGGTGTATTCATGGACTTGCATTCCAACATGTGGAATCTCTTCAGGATTTCGACTACATACTTCCCTTGGTTAAGGAAGATCCTCTCTGGACTCTGCCATACCTCAAGACCTAAAAAATAATGCATTAAGCCAAGGTCTTTCATTTCAAATTCCGAGGCAAGTCTCTTCTTACATTCAGTGATGAGCTTTTCTTCTTCGGTTAAGAATAAGTCATCCACATATAGTAGTAACATCACTGGCTCATCGTTCATAACCTTGAAGTAGAGGTTAGAATCTGCTTTACTCTTGGTAAAGCCCAAGCTCGTCAGGAAACTGTCTATCTAGCCATACCAAGCTTTAGGAGCTTGCTTCAATCCGTATAATGTTTTCTTCAACATGCAGACATGAGACTTCTTGTCTTCAACTTCAAATCCTTGAGGTTGCTCTATATACACTTCCTCTTCGATGACACCATTTAGGAAGGTTGACTTTACGTCCATCTAGTGCAACTTCCACTTCATCTTAGCTGCAAGGGCTATGATGGTTCTGATCAAAGTGTATCTGGCTACAAGAGCGAATGTCTCTTCATAGTCAATGCCTTCTTTTTTAGAAAAGCCCCGAGCGACGA
>CBVK0101056775.1:0-13563 GCA_900067695.1 Picea abies
TGGAGGATCGTCATCTGAGGTGGTTCTTGAAATTCTACTACGTCATGATCTTTTAGAATTTCCTCATCAGGGGAAGTTACAACTTCCCTCACTGATTCAGCAGCTCTGGGAACCTCCCTTGTTGATTCTGTAGTTATGGGGATTACGGGTTCTTCTTCATGTACTTCTTCAAGCTGGCATCTTCTCGATTTCTTGAGTGTTGCATCTTCATCAAAAGTCACATCCCTGTTGATCTCAATGTGGCGATGACCTGGTATGTAAATCTCGAAGGCCTTGGAGACCTCACAGTATCTCACAAATATTCCCTTCTTTCCTGAGGGTTCCAACTTGTTTCTTTTCTCTTTCAGTATATGTATAAATACTAGGCAGCCAAATATTTTGAGATGGCTTACCTCTAGCTTCTTTCCGGTGAACATCTCTTATGGGATCTTGAACCCAAGTGCACTATGGGACAATTGGTTTTGCACATATATGGTTGTCATTGCTACTTCTGCCCATAAGCACATAGGAAGATCTTGATCGTGGATCATGGTCTTCACGACTTCCATTATCGTCTGTTCTTTCTTTCAGCCACACCGTTTTGTTGAGAATTATAGGGAGTAGTGAGTTCCCTCTTAATCCCAACATATTTGTAGAAGCTCACAAACTCTTTTGAGGTGTATTCTCCTCCATTATCTGACCAGAGTATCTTGATCTTTCTTTCAGAAAGATTCCTCCCCACCTCTATGCCCTCCACTTCCTCCCTTCCCCTTTCACCACCCCCACCCACCTCCATCCCCGCCTTCTCTCCCTCATCCTCTTCGGATTCCCGGCTGTCACACCTTCTACACCCTGTTTGTGACAGATGCGAGGAATGAGCAGCGGTCGTGGACACATTCCATGACCTCAAAAGGGACCTGGGGGAGATTAAGTCAATTACGCTTGATTTGCAGAATAGGGATGTAAACCGTTGGAGCCATGTGGGACATGCTGATGTCCTTTCTTCAGGACCTCCGACAAGCTATAACGGACCACGACAAGGGCATGTCACACCCGCGACAGGTCTACGCCGGGCCAAGGCTTGGTCTAGGTTTCTAATTGCTTCCATGTTTCAGGTTTATGCCATCTTTCATTCACTGGCAGCCATGGAAGGTTGGCCCGAGTTTTTTCTTCTCCTGTTTAAAACTAGCTATTCACAATTTCCATGCGTGGCATCGATGTCTCTGTTTGCATGGCACAATATTTTTTGGACAAATGGCAGCAATGGTTTCCCGGAAGGGCACCGCTGCCACGTATGTTAAGAAACCACATATTTTTTGGACAAATGGTAGCGGTGGTTTCCCAGAAGGGCATCGTTGCCACATATGATTAGGACCAACAGACAATTATAACTTTTTTTTAGGATCCAATACAAACTCTAACTTACAAAAAATAATAATAATAATTTTTACTCTAATAAAAAGTTAATAATAAATAAAACTTATTAAAATTTTGTCATCAGTTTGTTTTATTACTTGGATCTTACTCCATGGTTCATAATTGCGAGGACCAAAGTGATGCAAGCGACTACTTCAGACATCTTAGATGTAAATAGAAGTCTTTATGATCGAATAGAAAGCTTCAATTTTAGCGGTCGTTTAGTCTTTATGGTGGACTAATCACCTGTGATCGTGGCTGTCACTAAGCTTACCGTCATTCTATTTCCAGTCAATGAGTCCACATTCATTGCTCTTTATACAGAGATGAATTAATGCATTCTTATTTTAATAAAATAATCAAATTATTAATAAATAAATTTACAAATATTTATAGAATTGCCTATTCGTTCACAAAATAAAGATTATGATAATTAAATCCAAAAGGATCACTTACCATATTTTTGTTTATGACAACAATACCTTGGAGGAAGTGTCTTTATACAAGTATATTGGAATCTATATCCACCACGAGCTCAATTGGAACTATAGTCTTGAAAAAAGGATAAATGAAGGGTGAAAAACTTATTATGGGCTAGAAAACAATTGTAAGTCAACATACCTTTGACTTTTGGATTAAAAAAACTCCTCTTTCACACTCTGGTCACTCTAGTTATCTTATATAGATGTGAAGTTTAGGGTTGCAATATATCTAAAGAATCATGGAGAAATATAGAACAAATCCAAAAGAATTTTATAACTTATAATCTCCAAATTAAGGGCAATACACCCTATTGTATCCTATCCTTCTCATAGCAGCAAGCCTCTCACCCATTGAGAGCATTGCCATGATTAAATACCTAACTTACAAGAGCAAGATAAACAACATGGATGATAAGAGGCTCCCCAAAATTGCTTCAAACTCTAGCCAAAACCACGAGCGACTCAAGCAAGGATGGTCTAAAGTTGCCAAATCTTGGCTAAATCGTCGGGGAATACAAGAAGAAGTCATCATGCATAATATCTCTAATATTACAAATATTGTCACTTATAAATTTAAGGAGAATATGTGGTGTGATAAAGAATTAGCGGATAGTGGTCAACCCTAATTTAAAAGATCAAAATTACCTCTTAGTTTTGAGAAGTGAAAAGAAGAAAATCAATATTGCTAAAATAAGAACAAACTCTTACGAGCTTCATAGTGAAACTCGGTGTTGAAAAACTCTCAAAACATCGTGGGATGAAAGAATCTATCATCTTTGTGTCAATAAACAAGTAAAAGAAGAAAAACACTTCCTCTTAGATTGCCCTGCTTATACTCATATTAGATCCCAATTTAAAAATATTTGCGTTTATACTCATATTAGATCCCAATTTAAAAATATTTGCCACAATACAGACCTTCCTAACCTTCTAAGTCATCAAAGCTATGGTGATCTTGGAACGCTTCTCTCAATGCTTTTTGAACATAAAAATACAATTTTAAAGAAATCAAAGTAATGTCTTGCCTTCTTAAAATCCAATAAATCAACATTTACTTAATTCCAATCTATTAAATAAAAAAAAATCAATTTTAATTTATTTTTTATTTAAATAATATATTTAATAAATTTAAATTTAAAATAAATATACACTCATATGCATTTAAAAACAAACTTTTTCATTCAATGCAACGTGTATATTATTTTTGATTAAATAAGAAAACGGGACCTTCCAATTAAGAGCATTAATGACAATTGAGATCCAATCGAAAGGGACCTTATAAGTGGTTTGATCTTTTATGGGTAAAGTTGTAAATGATCGTTGACAAATTGAATCAATTTTATTGCCATATTAAGTGTTAACACCAGAAATCTTATAAAAACGAATGCCAAGTTGAAATACTTTTTTGATTTTTAACCGTTGTAAATGACCGTCAATTGAAGAATTAAATGAATCATGAAAGCCATTTAAAAATTTCATTTTTTAATCGCCAATTGTTGTTTAAATTCTTTCCCGTTAGTAATATTTTATGGGAAATGAAAGTTTTATCTTACAACTTTAAAAAGATTATTTCCCTTTAATTCACGAGCTCCGTACAAATTGAAGAACGCCGGGGTTAAATTATTTCTCCATTGGCCTCTATACCAAGGTGAGGTATAGGTAACATGTTTTTTATAGGGTTTTTTCAAAGGAAATAGGCACGGGAAACTCGTCAATATTTCACCAACAGGGAGGTTGACATATGTTGAGAGGCGAATGATAATTCCTTAGAAGTTTTCAGCGATGTGTTTTTGGCTTGGAAACTTCTTAATGCGGCTTTTGCTTTGATCTTCCAGTGTAGGAACTATTGTAGATGGTGTTGAGTGGCATTTTCTTCTATAGGAGTGTCTTCTATTATGGTGTTAAGGGAAACTCTATTCCCATGCACTGGTACAACCATGTGTGCAATGGTTAAACCCTAGTTTGTCGAGCATTTATAGTGCCTCAGACTTCTTATGAGGTCCTTCAATTTAACATGCAAGCAATATTTGCAACATTAGACCCTAGTTTGTTGAGCAATCATAGTACCTCAACTCCTTGTGAGGTCCTTCAATTCAACATGCAAACAACATTTGCAACATTAGTGGACCATTCTTTCTAGGAGAAGAAGGAAAAGGCCCAACTCAATTCCACTCAAGAGACTTCCTTCTAGATGGGGATTGTTGGAGAGTGGGATGTGTTCAATTCCACATAAGCAGAAGAATGCACAAAAGTCTAGAGATACCACAACAATCCAGAGCTAAGGTGGTTGAATTGCGCATTCTAGGTAGAGATGCTCATAAAGAACATGGCGAGCAAAGAGGGAAATCTTACATTATGGAAGGGGTGGCAATGCATTATAAGCATCGATGCATGGAGAAGTAGAGGATGAACAAATTGTCTCATATCCTTTTCCCACTTCTTACAAGTGTAGGTGGCAATGGGATGGAGTGAAATGAAAAAAACGCCTTCCCAATTGAGTGTGCAAAGTTAGTGTGACGATGAGTGATGAGGGGGGTGGGAGTAAAGCTCCCCCTTAATGCGAGCCTTAAGATGATAGGGGTAGTTGGAGGTTACCCCCTCCTTAGATGCCTAAAATCCATGGGATCCCCCCCACAAGACACCGTAATCAATTAGGCCAAGTGATGTAGGTTTTGGTCATGGGAAATATTCATGCATGTAGATTGCCTCCTTCCCTATGCCAATGTTAAGGATCCTCATTCATGAGCACCTTATTGTTTTCCTATAATCTATTTGGCTAATGAGTATTAGAAAATAACACATGAACTAAGGCTACTCATTCGAAACTATGAACGAGAGTCTTGATTCAACTAATGATTCTTGTGATCAAAGGCAAGGAGATACCCCCTTTGTTGTGAAAGGCATAAATAATAAGGGATGAGTCCCCAACAATTGTGATTTTATCTATTATGCTTCTAAAGAGCAACTTGAGTCCCTATAATGCTATTAGGATTTTTTTGGCTTTTTATTAGATGCCATGTCGATCCCCCGTGTATTTTTTGTGCATGATGTCCACCAAGGTCCATAATGACCCCCCACTCCTACCACTACTAAAAGTTTCACAATAACATTAATGTTCAAGTATTAATGGCTTTAACTTTATTTCTACATTTTTATACACTTATAAATTATATGTTGTATAGTCGAACACACCATGCTCTTTATCTAATCCATGATCATGCATCAGTAAGGAGGTCCAACAATAACCACATCTTGTACGTTGCATGCCTTCATAGGGAGTTGCCTCACCATTTTTGACATTCACCTCCACTTACATTGCTCACATACCACCATTGTTCTAGGATCTCCATTTCTTAAGATGAGTCTTGCGAATCAATCTTCGACATTTCTTGTTGTTGTTTTTTTATCCAACCTATGATCTCTAAAATTGAATCTACTTATATTTGTCACATTCATTGCAACCTCTATGATAGAGGAAGTGATTGTTACTTCTCTTAGAATGGAGGCCATATGAACCCCCTATTGTTCATTCATGTAATGACTTCATCAATTTTTTTATATAATTATATGTCTTAGGGTTGCTCGTCTCTAATGAATCTACTTATATTTGTCACATTCATTGCAACCTCTATGATAGAGGAAGTGATTGTTACTTCTCTTAGAATGGAGGCCATATGAACCCCCTATTGTTCATTCATGTGATGACTTCATCAATTTTTTTATATAATTATATGTCTTAGGGTTGCTCATCTCTAATGATCAAAGAAAAAACATGAAAGTTTTGAAGGAGAGATATGTTTTATTTCTTTTGTATTTTTTCATTTTTAAAAATATGTGTTCTTTTTTATCATTATATTTAAAAAAAATTTAACTAAATGTATTGTATAATGGATTTTTTTCCTTTACATAAAAATATTACAACCTCTCCTTTATTATTTATAATTAAGGAAAGGTTGCCATTATTAAACTTGCATGCTTTTAACATCATTTTTTAAAGGTTACAATATTTTTTGGTGCAATGTTTAAGAAGACACTAAGGTATTATCTAGAGCATAAGAAAGATGACTTAGTCGCAAGAGCCATATGCATGCTCCACATAGGGGAGGAGCATGATTACTAATTTTTGAACTTGGGTCATCTTCATGCAAACCACTCCAAGTTTCCACTATACCACGACTTTGACAGACTCTAATAGATTTGCATATTTACACGAGATATAATGAATTTACATGTTTACTTTTTTGTGGATTTGGGTTAAATGTGTTTTTTTTTTTTTTTAACAATAACTTGGAAAATTTATATTAAAAAGGTGTGGATAAATCCACTGTAGTACAAAAAATGGTCGTGAAGGACCTTTAGCATATAATTGCTTTGAATATTGGGACTGCTTTTACAAAATTTGTGTCCATTGAGTTGTCCACTTTCCTAACTATAACATTTCTGTTGTATTTCGAAAAATACAGCCTATAGAAAACTCCATTTATGTATAGCGAAAAACAAAACATGGCAATTGAAAATTACATAATCATCTACCCGGTTCCTTTTTTACCTCCGAATGTCCATGTTGCTCCCAAATTGGGTCTATTGCAGGTTTGTTGAGGTATGGGACTTGATTCACTGTGGCTGAAGTTAAATTCCTAGAAGCTCCCTGGGTGTTGGCTGGGGTGTTGGGTTGTTGGTGATTTCTTTCCATCTAGTCCATACGACCTTGCATATTCTCCAATTGACTGTGTTGCTCCTCGATTTGGCTTCGTTGGGCGAAGACTTCATCCTGTAATCTTTCAATTAGGTGCATGTGCCGAGAGAGAGTTTCGAGTTTGAAGGTCAATGTGGCGTTGATTGCTCCCATGTGAATTCTCCACCTTTGACACCTTGCACAATCTTTCTCTAGGTCATGTTGGTCTTGTCCTGCAAATACCTCCTGCGAATTCATGGTCCTTGGCTCATTATGAGCCTTTTGCTTGTTATCCCTGACATTAAGACGAGGATGATTCTGCTAGTGGTGAGGAAGGGCGCTCCAAGCGCAGGTTGGAGAGAGAGCAAATGATTTGGACTTAGAAGGAGGAGAGTTGATTCCCAGAGGAAGTCGCGCTGAGAAATTCTGAGTAAGGTGGTTCAGAGAGGACGCAGAGGATAATTCGAGGGAAACATGTTCCAGAGTAGGCTCAAGGGCAATTCACCACAACAAAAAGACTATCCGGAAGATCTGAGCTAAACCTCCCCAAGAAACAATCATTACATAATTCATGTCAATCAGGTAAATCTCATACTTTACCTGGAGCGTTGGAGCACTGTACTCAGACCCTTCAAAACTTCGAGCCAAGGACTGAACCCTTCGTCATCCAGACGATTCCACATCGCTTCAGGAGTAGTGCACGCTTGGCCCATCTGATTAAGAGGTATCGACGATTTGTTACCCACAAACTCAGATGGACGGACAATAAAACCATCACACACCATGATGAAGTGATCGTGCCAATTTTCGTTTCCACGATTCAAACCCTACTGATGACAACGTGTCATTACTCCTGCCAATTGCCGCCTCCACCTGCCAAGTCTCGCGTTGGAGCTCCAAATGTCCTCTCCCGACCACTTTGCGCATTGGCTCCTGGTCTTATGAGTGATCATTATACAAGGGGGGGTAATCCTTCCTCATCCTCCACGCCTAAGGTTCCGGGTGGTTTCCTGATGGCCAAATTGGCCATTTTGTTTGCTTCCTCGTTATTACATCTCATGACATGGAAGAACTTGGTCTTTAAAGTCCTCATGATTAGGCGAATTCTGTCTATTACTCTTTTTAGACTCAGATGTTTAGGATCGAAATCCTATATCATCATTCTTACGATAATCTTCGAATCTCCTACTACGTTCAGGTTTTGAATTTCTCTCTGGTTTGCCAGATGAAGACCTTTTAGAAGGGCATACGCCTTTGCTTTATTGTTGGTGTCCTTCCCTAGATTCCAATAGATTCTTTTTCCTTTGGGTTCGAAGAGAACCCCCCCCTGCACCTGCCTCCCCTGGGTTAAATGTGTTTTTTTAATAAGATTAATAAGATTTATTTATTCATTCTTTTTAGGTAGTTAGCTTACCTTGAACAATGGCTCTTATTAAAAAAAAAAAAGACAAACATTAAGATTTTTATGACGTGAATGACATTCACCATGGTTGTCTTGGCATAGTAAAATACTTTAATTAATATGATGATGATGATTACCATCTAGTGAGAATAACTTTGATTATCGGACTTTAAAATTTTTGATAACTAATTGATTTTATTTAACATTGTTTTTATGATCTGGAATATTGTACATGAACTTTGCTAGTTTTTTTGGGTTTTCATGAGTTAACAAGTTATAAAGATTATTAGTGTTAGAAATATTGTAGAATTGAGCCCTAATGTGCACATAAGAAGAGCATTAAAATAGAAATTGATTTTCATCCTCCACTTTCTTATTGTTACAAAGATTACATATTATTTATTCCTGATGCATTTTAGGTCTTTTCGAATGCCCAGTTTCATCATGCAACTCGTGAGAATTCAATTTTATTTTAGAAATACTGATTTTATTTTTTAAGCTAGCAATATTAGAAATATATTTTTGATCTTCTAGCTTAAGGTTGATGGTCTTTTTAGAGTACATTAACTTTCTCTTATTATTTATTTTTGTGTGGCACCATACTTCTTTAAATCTAGAACTGTTAGTGCTTTTGATATTATTGATACTTTCGAGAGTGGCCTTCTCTTGAATCCTCTAGTATTTTAGCCAAGAAAGAGCATCCTTGTGTCATCCTTTCTTAAGCCTCGAGTAAGATTTAGTGGAATTAGAAGCAATGTTAGGAAGCCTTTTATCCTTTATATTAGTTAACTTATGGGTATACATTAGTTATCTAATCATAGCTTTACTATAAATGGGAAAAAGCCTAGCCACTAAAAGGAGAGTGAAATAAAGCCACTAAAAGGAGAATGAAATAAGGGGTATTGCTCAGAATTTTGAGATTATAAATTATAAAGCGCTTTTGGATTTGCTCAATTTTCCTCCATCTTTCTCTAGAAATGTTGTAACCCCAAACTTCACATCCATATAGGATAATTGGAATTTAACAAGGCTATCAAAGATGCATTTTTTCCCCTCTTAGAACTAGAGATATGCTTCTTTACAATTATTCTCAAGACTAAAATAAGTTTTCCAACCCCATTAATTCTTTTCTCCACATTATACTTCCAATCAAGCTTTTGATGTATGTTAACTTCGAGATAATTATATGAATTGATGTCTTCCAAGTGATTGTGGTCATAAGTAATATCATGGTGAGTGACTTTCTTGGACTTGATAATAATAACCTTGGTCTTATCAATATTTATCAACATATCTACGCTGGAATATAAATATTTGAGATTTTTTAGTTGCTTTTCAAGATGGTAGAGGCTCCTTGCCAAAAGAAAAAATCTCACCAACATTAATTAAATATATGAGTAGTCCAAACACACTATGAATTGGCTCTTTCCCGCCAACTCATAATAACGAGAGGGAAAACTAATGCTTTTAGTTTGAAATCTAGTAGGAATTATTTTGGATTGATGGAATTGCAAATGTGTTGCAGGTATCATATGTTGACATTGCACAATTCCGTTGTAGTAGGGGTATTCAAGGGTGTTGGACCTATTTGTGCATTAAAAACAACAATTTCATCAAAATCCAAAATAACAATTTTAGCTCGGATTGTCTGGGTGAATTTCAGTGATAGAAAGTGTGGAAAGGTCAAGAAGGTAGAACATTTAGCCTCCTTCATTAAGTACATGCTTGATGTGCGAGAGATCATTGTAGGAGGGAGAAATTAACTTGCATTTTTTCTTGATTTCACATACAAAATATTATAATGTACATTGAATTAAAATCATTCAATATTTTATAACATGTGAGGGTTGAATAATTTGCAAAAAATTAAGTTAATAAGTAGACATATATCAAAAGGCTGCATCTAGGTTGACAACAATATCCACGAGACTTTACCAAAGTTTCACCAACCTAAATAAAAAATTCACTAAAGCTATAGTAAGAAGTTTATAAAAGATTATATAGTAAATGTCCAAGTTTTCCTACGAGAAGCCTGCTTGACAAAAACACCTAAATGCATAGTAACACAAAAAAACATAGCGACTAATGGAATCCATGGGAATTATTAGCATCCTCACGATGGATGTCTGAAAGAGGAGAGTTATGCTACTCAATGGCCATTGGTTCATTAAATTAATGAACTATTTCATCTTCCTTGAGATCAACCTGAGCTGAATTAATTGATACCTTGTTGTTCAAGGCTGTAGATAAAGAGTCCTTGTGATGGTTGAGAGCCAAATTTCATAGCATATTGCATCCCACTTATAAAATATCAATCCTCTACTTTCGTTGAACCAAGAAGCACATAATTGCTGCATGCTTGGATACATAGTGATGCTCGTTCTCATGCACTTTGGAAATCATAAAGACTAGTGAGCTCCTATTTGACTATATGAAATCCTCATGCCTTCTCAAAATTCTTCGAAATTTTGCAATGTCTCTATTCTCCATGCTCGAGATCCATGCAAATTGAACTAGGTAATGGATGTTCAAACCAGTGTGGGAAACTCTGTCTAGAGAAATATAATAGGCGTCACTAGACACCATTTTCACCCACCAGAGGTCAGAATCTAAATAGAGGTCAAAACCTTATTTTTCCCCACGAAATTCCCCCTGAAAGGCAATCCTTGCAACGAGTAAACATAACAAGATATCTAAGCATATACTAGAATGGAAACCAGATTTCAAATGTACCTTACCATAGAGAGAGTTCTTCAAACATTCATCATACACCCAACCAACAATCACCACCACTTTCCAATGGAATTCTTCCCAAATTGAAGTAAAATGGTTCACATGCAACCCAAATGTAGAGGGAGCTCTTATTAGGTGGTTGGTCGCTCTCAAATGCCGACTGAAATTATGCCCAATTTCGAACCATAACCTCTCCATTATCCCACAGAGTCGACGATGACATATACTACTGCATTTAATAACCAGAGCTAAGGTAAAGGTTCACATGCGTTGAAAGATATGGCCTATCCTCACTGCTCTTATCCTGATGCCACAGAGATGATGTGGGAAGATTTGAATCATGGAAAGATTAAATGGAGACTGCCATGCCCTTTCAACTCGAGCCTTAGGTGAGAATACTCCCCATTTTTTAAATACACTTCTAGGCTAAGCTCATAGACTTTCTTAGGCCATTAGTTTGCTTCAATGTTTAATTCTCGCTTAAAATGGAAATATGAAATTTTAGAAAAAGAGTTAGACTCCTTTTTTGCTAGCTTGCCACCCATCGAGGAGGATTTCCCAAACATTCCTTTGATGACAACCAATAAATCCCCAATAACTGATAATGCTTTAATGTCAACGTCTTTAGCCAAAAGGAGACTACACAAAAGTGCATAAGCCTTTGCCTAGATGTTTATAGCTTGACCAAGTCCCCAAGCGAAAGTAGCTATCGATCGTTTTTTCTCCAAGATCATAAAAACTCCCCACAATTACCACACTTAAACATTAAATAAAGATTATATTTTAAATTTATTTTATTTTAGAACGTAATTGGAAAATTGAAGTTATATTTATTTTAGAACGTAATTGGAAAATTGAAGTTATATTTATTTTAGAACGTTATTTTAGAACGTAATTGGAAAATTGAAGTTATATTTATTTTAGAACGTTGGATGGAAATTTAGTGAGACGTAAAAAAGGGACGTTAGATTACAATCCTACCATCATGAACAAGGGTACTCCAATATAATTTCAAAATTAATATTAATTACATAATTTTTCTTTTTCGATAGTTCCCTTAATTTTTGGGTCGAACATTATGGTTTTGGATTATTTGGATCGCACCTCGAAGAAAGAAGGTTGCCCACGAAAAAATTCACCGTTTCACACTTGTCGAAGAATCTACACACATAATGTGACGACTTCTTTGTAAATGGATGCGCATCTTTTGGGTTTAGGTTACCTAATTTTGTATTTAATCCTTGTTTTTAATGGCCACGTATACATCATGAATTAATTTGATAATTTTTTATACAATCGAGTAGTATTTAACAAAAATATATAGTTTTTTATGTAAAGCATGGATACAAAGTAAGAGATTTTCTAGGCGCTTCCGTATATGGATTGTTCCATCAAAAGCATAAATGTCTTCGATTCCAAGCTACGTGACGAGAAATTCAGAGTCCCTGTTTGCGGGAGAGCAAGTCGGTTTCCATTGCTCCCTATTTATGGTTCATTTGACTTAGGAATGTTAGGGACAACAAAAAAAATAATTAAATAAATTAAATACAGATCCCCAAGTCCCTACTTTGAAAAGTCTAGGGTGCATGCATTCCCTCCTCTTTTTTTTAATATTTTAGATAATATTTTTTCATTTTTTTTTTTGAAAATTGGTTAAAAATTGTAAATTTTAATTGTTAAATCTGTGTACTTTACAAGTTTTTGAGAGCGATGATTTTAATTCTAAATTTAAAAATGAATTTTAAACAACAAAAAAATTGTCATTTCATCAACAATTATGTTATCGAAAATAAACTACACCTTTTAGTCCAAGATTTTACCACATAACCATTAATTAAAACAAAATAACTTGGAAAAACAAATTTAGATTCAATGTCTCATTCATCTTATGAATTTAATAATAAAAGGTCTCATTAATGATAGACACATGAAAGAACCCCAAAGCTCGTGAGAGTCGTGTAGGATTTGGTATTCAGATTACGTGGCAAAGGGCAAATGATATGGATTTGGTATTCATAAAGCTTATGTGGCAAAGCGTAAATTCTATGGATTTGGTATTCGCGTTCGTAAAGTTTACGTGGCAAAGTGTAAATTATATGGATTTGGTATTCGAGTTCGTAAAGCTTACGTGGCAAAGCGTAAATTATATAATGGAAATGGGTAGAAGAACTGTCCAAAAGTAACATTTTTAATAGAAATAAAAAATTATTAAAATAAGGTATAGAAAATGGTTTGACCTTTGGATGTTTCCATCGATCGATCTCTATCGAAATCCGTTAATTCGCGTGCGTGAGGATATTTAGGAGCAAAAGAAATGCGGGGATGGGGTCCTCACTGAAGAGATCCAAATACAGCAGTGGGAAAGTCCGGTTTGATTTGGTAAACCATAACTAGTGGGAATGAATGGTGGCGAGACAGGCTGGTACACGTTTCCGCGTCGCCTCGAACGAAACTTCCGCCAGATATATTTAGCGTCTCTACGTCTCTTCTTGTGGGACGAACAACACACCGCTAAGTCCAGGTCTAGAGAAACCGCCAGAAGCTAGAAGCTCGCCTCATGAAGCGCCGCTGTTTGTTCACCCGCCAAAAGTTTGTCCAAAATAGCGGTCCTACTCGCCGGAGTAGAGGTGGAGGTGTCCGCGTGATGACCCGGTCTACAAATTCGTTGCTTGTCGTATGCAATTTAAAGGCATTTTCTGCTGCTCGACTTTTGTTTTCTCCGCCGTCCGTCCAACCAGGGAAAGGAATGCTCGAGGGAAAATAGAGCAGGAAGGAAGGAGTCTTATCAATGGAGCCATCTATTCCCCCTTTTATGTTCTTATGATACTTCTATTCTTTGTGTTTCTGCTGCCGCTTCCTTCTGTTCTCTGTCTTTT
>CBVK0101056778.1:0-20233 GCA_900067695.1 Picea abies
GGATTTTGTGAAAAGGCTTCTTAACAAAGATTTACGCAAAAGAATGACAGCTGCGCAGGCCCTTAGTAAGGACTATTTTTTGGTTGTTGGAAAGTTAGTTTATGCTTTACTCCTAGTAAAACGTAACTGTCTTTGCTTTATTTTCTCTTACTACACAGATATGCCCCTGCATATATTTTAAACTTCGAAGGTTGTTCATAGGTCACAATTTAATATCTTGGGAGATTTTGGCATACATTGTTTAGGACCACAGAGTGTTGGTTTGAATTTCAGGTGGCATATGTTTTGCTTCAAGTTAATAATTGAATTATTAGGTAATTATTCAATTCCCCTTATGCTGGCAGCACATCCTTGGCTTCGAGGGCAACACGCAATTCCATTGGATATTTTGATTTTCAGATTAGTCAAAGCATATATTCGAGCTTCTCCATTGAAACGGGCAGCTCTGAAGGTAGGTTCTTTGTAATGCATTTAGTTTATAAGAACCTGTTCATTTAAAAAATTCAGTTTAGAAAAATAGACATTAATAGAGCTTTTATTGTTATGCTTAAACTCAATTTTGATTCTATCTTTAGGCATGGATGTCAAGCTTGATCTCATTAGGTAATACATTACATATTTATGTTAGTTTTCCAAAGTAAACTTTTTAGTTTTCTTCAAATTTGTACTGGTTCTAAAAATGTAATTGAAGAAACGTTTTATGCTAGAATGATTTGTCCCTATATTTATAGCTCATTATCATGTTTACTAAAGTTTTCGCTTGGTCAATTCTGCCAAACATTTTCTTGTTTAGTTGGTTAGTATTCAGGCTTGGTGTTTTTTGGTATCTTTCATAGTAGATTTCATACAGATTCATAATATGCCTATGTTGTCTTTCACTGCATCTTCTGCATCTTGTGTAGTGTAAGTTGTAACGAAAACTTAACCTGGATACACCATGCTTTAACTAAAAGCTAAAATATGTTGACAAGCAAACAGAAAAAAAGAAATAATGTGTTTATTAATGACCGAAGATTGTCAACGAGTCTGTTAAATCAGTGTTATATTCATCAGGGAGTCCATGTTATCAGCTTCAACTTACAATGGGAAAGTGGAAAAATGTAGATGAGAAGCACATCTTAAAACTGATTGCAATTGTGCTTCTGATAGAATTTTGTGTTTCAGATCATGTGACCAATTTTATTGTGTGGAAACCAAAAACTCTGTTACACCTTGCATTTGAAAAAGTTGGGTGTGACAATTTGGGTCACTATGTGGTTTTGGAGTGCCTATATCAGGCTGCATATTAGGTTCATGGGTGGTACGAGCCTATAGGAAATGTGCTTTGTGGATCAGGAAATTGGTTGGAAGAATGAATGATGTGAAGTTGATTTTGGGTTTTTCTTTAAACCCTCTTTCCCAATAATTGCTTCTAGAAAAGGAAAACCTACATGGGAAAGATTGCTATTGCTATGCACAAATTATATTTAATGAAAGACAAAGGGCTTCCTTTCCTTCTTGAAACATACATTGTCATCGTTGTAAGATCTTATTGTAGTTTGATTGGTAGTTAGGTAAAATACTCATTAGTAGATATACATACAATGTTGTTCTTGTTTTCTATTAGAGGGTTGTAGTGTATAATGCTACATGAGATGTGAGGAAATGTTTAACTTTGATTGACATCATAGGGATGAGGGATCTAGGTGAGAAAATGTGTGTTCTAAAGTTAAGCATTGGAGATGTCCTCCCAATTTGATCTATTTATATGTTTTAGATGAATGGAGGTGAGGGGTATATAGAGAAGAGTCTACTGGGCCCCAAGATCTCACTTGATATTCATAACATTTGAAGTAAGGTGTTACTTTGGTTGTATTCAAGAATATGATTTGTTTTGATGTAGGTCTCGAACATGCCGTTGATCCAAAATTGGATTGAATGAAGATAGATTAGGGTAGAGTTAATTGAGGAAGCTCGACTAGACTAAGTTGATCAATTGAAGGATAATTGAGTAGGAAGAGATTGACAATGAATGGAAAATGACTAGTTGCGTTTAATAGATGGGAGCCAACTAATGTGCATATGTTGACAGCTAGAATGAAAGACCATGTACATCAAGACATATCATCATTGGTTGAAAGATTGGTGGGAGGCCTTGTCAGTTGTATGTGTTAGTTTTAGCCCCAAGGGTTAGTCCAAGCGGTCATGAGCCAGAAGTGAGATCTCTCCTTGGAAGTTGGGGAGGTCACGAGTTTGATTCTTTTGATCCCCTTGTGGTTAGGCTACCATCCATGGATCACAGGGAAGTACACAGAGGGTTTTGTGTGAGGTTTTCCTTGGAAAAAATGTGTTTCCGTTTGGACAATTGTCAATAAGAGAATCGTTTGGATGGCATTCATGGACGTGTGATTGTTGATTAAATAGTTGTCATCGATTACCTAGGGAAGTCAAGCCATTTTTTATTGAAAGGATGAAGAAAGATGAACTATCATAACTGAGTCTTGGAGGGGATCCATAAGAAGGTAGAGTGTAGGGTGGAGTCAAGGGTAGCTGGTTAGAGGATTGAGTGATTGGTTGTTCATTGGGAAAGGCGATTTAGGGATTGTTGCCAATGAAGTGGGAATTGCCTCAATTTTGATTTTTGTGAGTGCCAAATGTTGTAAATGCAACCCCATGGTTGTGTAGATTTATAGTTTGTTAACATTTGTTGGTCAACAATGTCTTAAATTGAAAAATATATTGGAGTTTCTTACCCAAGAGGTGTCTCCTTGAAAATATCGCTCTACTATGTTCATAATGTGTTGTGTATGATTGTCTATTTCTTTGTTTGTTTGTTGCTTGGTAAGGAAATAAATGTGGGCCATATATGCACAATACATGGTATTTGTTTAATTGAATTTGTGGTGTATGTACATTGGGTTATTTTGACTTGCCCATTAGAAAACATACTACTTGCAAAGTTAAATATCAACTTTTTCTTTTCGCCCTAAGAACTCACTTGATATCCATAACATTTGAAATAAGGTGGTACTTTGGGGTTGTATTGAAAAAACTATGAAGACTGAATAGTTAGATACAAGAATGTAATGTAACTTATGTGGGTGTCGAACATATTTTATATTTTTGTTTTAATTTTTATTTTAAATTATTACAACAAACCTTTGCTAAGTCTATATTGGAAATTACATATAATCTAGAGAAAGCATCTTGTCAAATTTATTCTTCATTAGAGGTTCAAGCCACAAGGAAAGCATCAAAGACTTGTCAATATAGAACAAAGGCCATGTGATCCAAAATTTGAGCAACATTCCTCACAAGGTCAACTAACTATATGTAGAACTTTATATCTAATGAAACTTATCATGCACTGATTACATGTACAAGTAGGAGGAAATCAGATCTCAACAGACACAATTCAGATGGGAAACCAAAATTTAACTTAATTTTTGGGTCTAGGTAGTTCGTGCAAGAGACAATAACCCCTAGTGTAGAGGTTGTACATGCTAATCTCATTGAAGAGTGGTCCATGTGGGACTTTCTACATGTACAAGTAGGAGGAAATTGGATCTCAACATGCACAATTTAGATGGGAAACCAAAACTTAGCTTAATTTTTGGGTCTAGGTGGTTCATGCAAGATACAATACCTCCTAGTGTAGAGGTTGAGGAGGTTGTACATGCTAATCTCATTGAAGAGTGGTCCATGTGGAACTTTCTACATGTGCAAATATGAGGAAATTGGATCTCAACAGGCACAATTCATACGGGAAACCAAAACTTAGCTTAATTTTTGGGTCTAGTTAGTTCGTGCAAGAGACAATACCCCCTAGTGTAAGGGTTGAGGAGGTTGTACATGCTAATCTCATTGAAGAGTGGTCCATAGGTTGTACATGCTAATCTCATTGAGTAGTGGTCCATGTGGGTGTCAGAACTTAATTTGAACACATGGGGGCTTCCCCCTCTCTTTTGACATCTATAGACCCCATGCAAACATGGGCCTCTTTCTCTAGTATAGCTTGAGCCTCCTTGATCCCAGTGTCTTGAGTGCATGGTTTGATTCAAACTCCACCATCTTCCTTAGGTTTTGGAGGGAGACATGTTGCGGGTTCTTTGAGCCAAGTAAAGACTCTTTTTGCTTCCCCATTTTGTATATTTGAATGTTAACCTTTTGCAATCCCAGGTTGTCGAGCCTAAAAAATATACGGAACAGGTAGTAGAGGCAAGGAAGCCATGGAAATGGGCAAGTTATTTAGACCTCAGGGCAGTGATCTGGGATCCCCCATAGGGGTGGACCTGTCTTGGACCTACTATATGATGCCCTAGCCTAGGTCTGTGTAAGGTCTTGAGAACATCAATTGGTTGTTGAAATTGTAATAAGGCTTTATAGTCCTCTCTAGGCTTCCTTTTTTATGCGCTAAGAACCTTGTATATTCTCTTTGTGATTGAGACTCATGCTAGTTTCCTTTCGGTTTATAGAAAGGAGACTTAGAATTCTAGTAGGTTTAGGGGCTCTAGTAGCGTTGCTTGTTATATTCGAGAATCTCTCTACTGCAAAGTCGCCATGGTAGCCTTTGTAAATTCTGCTAGTTTCATGTGGGTTTGGGTTAGTTACATGTTTTGCCTACCTTAGGACATCATTGTTGTCTGTTACTTCCCTCCTTCATTAGAGTATCTCTTCCACGAGGTTTAGGTGAGGACCCCTTCCTGGACTTCTATGCTGACATTGTCCAATATGTGACAAAAGGTGATGTCATCCTTCTCGGGGAATTCAATGCACTTGTGAAAGAGCTATAGATTATGTCGTACGACATATTTGAGGATGCTTTCTATCTTCATGAGATAGATCCTACTTAAGTTGATCTTTGCAAGGCAACAAATGGTGTCAAGGAACCCTTTCAACATATGACATGCATCTCTTACACTTTGGTGTGTTTCATGAGCTATAGATCCTTAATGGCCTACATTGTTTCTTGGAGTCCAACAAATTTACCATTTTTCCTCACAGCGATGGGGCTCGTGTTGATTATGGCTTGGCCAACTAGGACTTTCTTCCATATATCCACTAGTTCTTGGCCTCTGGTATTTCTTAAGCAGAGCATGCTCTTCTCTTCTTTTCCTTTTATGCCAATCCTCCCCCTCATTTCTACCCTGGAGACCTCTCGCTCCACACTTTTGTTTGATGATGGCGATTTTGATGCCTCCTCTACCCATCTCCTCCTATTACTTCCCTCCTTTTCTCACTTCTTGTCACTTCAGTTTGATTCCAACAAATATGCCTTACCCTCTTTGGCTATTTGGGAGGCAACTCCTAGCCACTATCCACATATTAAAAGATCCCCCCATTGCTCCCCGAAATTCAGATCTGGATCTATGAACTGGTTGTATGATGACGAGTGCAAAGCTTACCACAGATAGCTTTGTCATGTCTTCTTCCATCTTACATCTTAATGCCAATTTTAGAAATCTCATTGTTATTTCCTCTGTGACAAGAAACACCTCTTCATCTTTCAAAAGAGACGGGAATTGTGTGCTTCCCTTTGTCACCCACCCAAAACATTTTGGCACACCCTCTTTCCTTGACATTCTAGTATATCATTTGATTTTGATCCCCAATCCATGTTCACCCATTTGACTCCCCTTTATGATGTTCACTGCAAGACACCCAACCCCTCAAGTACCTTTTTAAGGGATGGGGTGTTAAATTTTTTCTTTTCCTTAACAATCTCAAAGCCTCATCTTGAGGGCACCATTGTCTTCTTCTCGTCAAGGCTTTCAAACGATTGTTACCATGCTCAAAATCGAGCTCTGGATCAAAAGTTATGGCCTTCTAAAGTTTCTTAGGCATTCATTGGCCAAAAGCCACCCCATTGCCATGTGACACCCACTTGGCTTCACGTCACCTGTGTCCATCCGAGATGGCACTGACATGGCACTTGCCACTTGGCCCATCTATTGCTAGCTTATTGGGCCCCCAAACGGACGACATGCACCAACTCTTGCTATTTGATCAATGATCTGTAGCATTTCGGACTGGTACTCGTCAGAGTACCTGGTTACTTTGCTTGACAACCATCCTGGCGAGGTCTGCCCCGATGGGTCGTCTCCATAGATCCAACGACCCTCAGTCTCTAGGGACAACAACCCTAATCACGTCGGTGCCTCTAACTTGCTTGACGGTTAACACCTCCCTCTCTGCCTCTAACTTGCTTGACGGTTAACACCTCCCTCTCTATTCTCTTGCAAGTAATCAAGTGGGGCCCACGACAAATATACAACTGTCGTTTCATCGTGCCTTTCCCGCGATTAACAAACCCCTCTCGTTCTTGGCGTTCCTTCGGTTGGAGTACTTCGTCCTTGGAGTCATGTTCCACTCCGATGGACATACTTCGACCCTACATGCTCCAATGGATCATATGGTCCTCGGGGTCGAATATTAACGACTTTGATTACTTTGGAGTCTCCACTTGCTCAGAGATTATCAACCATCCCATGCTCTTCCTGAGCTTGGCTTATTGTGGGACCCACAACGTTCTGTGGTTGAGATTAAAACTCGTTTTGTGGGACCCACAACGTTCTGTGGTTGAGATTAAAACTCGTCATCTTCTTGATCGACAACCCTCATTTGTTCTTGAAGTCCCTCCCATCGAAGTTCACTTATTCTGGTGACTTGGACACAACGATCTACGACTGAGATTAAAACTCGTCATCTTCTCGATCAACGACCCTCATTCATTCTCGGCATCCCTCCCATCGGAGTTCACTCATTTTGGTGACTCAGACCTCTTCGATGGCACTCCCCTCAAAGAATCTAACGGTCCTCGGGGTCGGACAGACAACACCTCTGATCGCATTAGAGCCTTTATCTGCTCGATGGTTAACACTCGCCTCTCTTGCTGGAACCTTGGACACATGGCACTGCCACGACCTTCTGCCTGGCGTGACACATGGCATTAGGACTCATGTTGACGTGTCTCAAATCTCCAATTTACCTTGACACGTGGCACGACACCCACATGATACATACATCCACCCATAGCTTGATACGTGCACTGACGCGGCTGTATACGTCATTTCAAGATACCAGGGCTTACCTAACCAGGTGCTGCTACCTGTCTTCTTCATCATCGTCGGTCTTCTCCGGAATCCAACACTTGGATCTATGTTCGCCTACGCCTCAACGAAGCTATGATCGACATCAATGGTCCAGATACTGATTGAGACCACTCTTCGATGGATCAATGGTTCTCGTTCGTTCCTGGAGTCTTCGTCGTTGTCGACACCCCATGTAGCCTTGTGCACGAGCATTTTGACGACTGTGTCCTCCAACGAACGATGGAGATCTAGTCGTCGTGCCAACTCAATGACTGAGATTTAAAATGATGGCCCAAGGCCTTCTCGCCCCAACTCGGCCCACTCTTGTCCCTTGTAACCAAAATCTGACACGTGTCGTCACGTGGGACACACTAGCTGCCTTGTTGGTGCCTTTGTCACCTTGATGTCACTCCCCTTCCCATTACTCACCAAGCGAACTAGTAAGGCCTGCATCGAATCGACGACTGAGATTGCGTTACGCCTACTCTTCGATCAACAATTCATGTTTGTTCTCAGAGTTCCTTTCGTAGGAGCCGAAGGGAAACCAAACACTGGAATGCTCCGATGGCTCATCTCCCAACCATTTCCTTGGCTCCGATGTTTTGATGGATCAACAACTGTCCTTCACTTGGCTTAAAATATGAGTTATCCTTCGATTAGCAGTCTGATTCAGGACTTAAACTCTCAGGAATTTTTTCCAAGTTCTTTTGAAGGCTTACCAGGCGTTTAGGAACTCTCACCTTGCTCCGAAAATCACTAAGGCATTCCCTCTTTGCCACTTAGGTGGAGATTTGCGTTTCGCAGGTTGTCCATACCAGGACTGGGGATTCCACAGAAGAATTAAGGCTCTTTGAATTACATAGAGACCTCCCTTAGGCACTAAGACATTCCGGTACCTATCTTGGGGTACCTTTGCCTAGTCCTTCTAATAAGGGTTTAAATCCTATGACCATTCAAGGAATTAGAGTCTCGACTTTCTTCGAGTCCAAGAGATATCTCAGGCTTAACAACCCTCTCCGACCTCCCTCGGGCGACTATTATAGTTAAGGTATCGTCCCTTTGATGAGGAAGATTATAGCACTTCCTTCCTATTAGACCTCTCATTTATCTCTTAGTTTATATGCCTGTTTATCTTTTCATAGGTATCACACTGCAGTCATTATTACCCCATTGCACACTCAGGAGGCACAAACATACAATTATATCCATAAATACATTCACAGGATGGAATCATTTGTATAGTTCATTAAACATTCAAGGTAAGATGTAGGGTCCTCCTAGTCAGGTATGCAATACACATGTGATTCCATACAGATACATTTCATACAAGTACAAAGGCCTCCCAATGGAGACATAAACAAGCCCATATGTCCGACATTCATATTCATAATTACAATGTAGACATCCAACCATATAATTTATTTCTATTACACAGAGTATATGAGGTACTTATATGTTCAGTGAAGAAGTTAACCAATCGATTGACTGTGGGTGTTCGCCTTTCCACACTACCATAGGCTTTGCATGCCCAGTCACTTCAACAACAAGCCACCCTCATGCAAGGCCATGATACCACCAGGGAAATCTTTCTTAGGTTCTTAGGGCAATTTTGGTAAGAGAAGGCCATTCTCCTTCTCATATCAAAAACTCTGTCTGGTCTGTCTCCTCTCTCTTGGAATTTGAACTCTCCTCGAGTTCTTTTCCTGTGTGCATCTGAGGCTCGAACTACCTTCGAGTTCCCTCTGGGCTTCTCTTACATGCCCCCTTTCCTTCTCTGCTACACCTGTGTATTCTTCTCTTGCATGGCCCACACATGAAGGTTCTCGACCTGTCCTCTCATTCTTCTGTTAGAAGGCAACTCGTGGGTCAATCATGGGGACTCGTGGTGATCTTTCCTGCTGTCCTTTGGCTGACATCTTTCCTGTCACTTCCATTCATTAAGGGTGGTTGGTTTCTCAACCACCAATCCTCCCTCATTAATTGATTTGCCTTGAAATCATGGGTAAGGAAAATAATCTGAATATTTCCAAAATACTACTTTAGCAAGGTGGCTTGGGTCCTTTAGCTTAATAGAACCTCCTCCCATTCCTCTAGTGGTATCATGGCCAATACTTTTAAGGCTTAATCCATCATTTAGCTAGTTGGCATTTCAATCAAACAAAAAACAATTACAATATTTATATGCCATGGTTTGGCAATCATTAATATGATTAATTATATATTGGGGAGATAGGGGTCTTACATTCACGGGTAGCCATAGGTCCTTGTCACATCCCTCCCATCTTATTGTCAGATTTTTTGGGACTTGCTTATCAACAAGCGATTTAGGAGATGAATAACAACGAAGTAGTAGATAAGGAGGGTTTTTAGTTAAAGTTTTTCAAACATGGTATTGATTCATTAGTTCACTATATTGTTGATTTATTTAATCGTGTTGCTCGCCTAGGTTTTTAACCAATCAAGTCTCACCATATGATCCAACTGATCTAGAAATCAACGTCTAGTGCTGATTCAAATACATAATGGATGACCATGGTGGGTTATGCATTCTCCAAGTTGTATGCTACCTCACTCCATCAATACTATCAAAGATACTTCTTTGGGCCAAGGGTTAGGAAAGCTTTCAACCTTAGTACCTAACCATCAAACCATATCTTCACTGTTGGAGCCATCAATGAGGAGGTAAAATATTGTTCTTCGAAATTCTTCTACTTCTATGTTGACTTTCAAAAGGCATTTGACTCGGGTTTGGAGGGAAGGCCCCATTCTAGAGACTTAGAGACGTTGACATTTTTGTGACTCGATCACTGCTATTATTCGTCTCTATGATTTTGTCTTGGTTGTCTTATACAGTGTATGGATTGTTACATTTTATAAGGAACACCATTGTGGCGAAGCAGGGGTGTCCTCTTTCTCCCACACTATTTGGGATTTATATCGATAAGCTAAAATCCTTCTTGTAGGAGCATATTACACCTAGTAATGGTTACCTCTTTCCCCATTTCTTGATCTTCATCCTCTTTTTTGTTAACGATGTGCCTCTTAGCATCTCCACTTTGAAGACAATTGGACCCTTTATCCAAATTTTGTGATCTTCAAAAGTTGATGATCAACCTTGGTAAAACCAAGATAACGATCTTCAACTATTTGACAAATGTCCTATTAGGTCACCACTGTTACCTCTAGGGTAAGGAGATTGAGATCACCATGACTTACCCCTACTTGGGTGTTTAGTTTTCAGGACCATAGTTTTGTTTGATATAGGCTCTTTGGCATTGGATCAATAAGGGATATGGTTCCTTAGCCCTTCTTGAGCGACAATATTTCTTAGCACCACTTTCGAGACATTTTCTCCAAGATGGACCTTCTAGACAACAATATCAGGCCCATTGTTTTGTACGACTTTGAGATCAAAGGATATAGTTTTGTTAGAGGAGGATTGGGCCAGGATGGAAAGAGTTTAGGTTCTCATGCTTTGTTGCATCATCAAATGCAAGAGCAATGTGCTCCAACAGATTGCTCATGTGGAGTTTTTAGTTAATCCCTTCTGGGTTGAGGCCATTTTTGCTTTGGCTTCACTACTTCATTAGGTTCGAAGCTTTGTTGGTTTGATCGTTGGAGATTGGTATCCTTACCTTGGTTACGTTTCCTTGGAAGCCATTGCCTCGACTTGTCCCCTCCAACAAGCCTGTTGTTGGTTTGTTGAGGGTGAATTCCTATTACAGTCCTTGGGCATCTTGATGGACAAATTCCCCTTGTTCAAATACTATCTAGATGCCCTTGGCCTACTATTGTCTAGGGATAGGAGTTGACTTGGATATTTACCTACAATACATATAGGTTGCTTGGGTAGATCCATCACATGTGCTCATCCACATGTTGGCTTGCTATCTAGAGCATTTTATGGAGATGAGGGATGATCTCATTGTTAGAACAATCTACACACTTGGCTAGTGGATTCATGCACTCAAGACCCCTTAGCTAATTTTGGGTTTGTTCATTTTGGCTTCGAGTGGAAGTTTCCACCTATGTAAGGAAATCATAAAATGAACAAACATTTATGGCAAAAATCTCCTTGATGTTATATGCGAAGCTTCCCAAAACAATTAATCCAACATTAAAGTGCCCAAACATAAATGCAACTATCTTAATTTTTTTTATTCTTATCAAACAAAAAATTAAAAAATGTATGGTGTCTTTTGTGTGGAATTTATGAAAGAAACTTTAGCATTAGCATTAGCATTTCATCAAGTTCTTTGTAATACAATTTTGGGCTTATCTAGTTTATTAATGGCACTAATTTGAAGTTACTTCTCATGATCTATTGGTATTCAAATTTTCATGTAGACAATAGAAACAATAAAATTCTTGGTAAATTAGAAAATGTGCCTCTTCTTCATTTGGAGTTAATAAGTGAGGAACCATGCTAATAAGTTTGTTGAAGATGACATGAGATTGAAATTTCCATTCAATGATCACAAATCTTCCTTTAATTACCTTTCATTCAAGTGTGATTTCATAGTAGTGGGAACAGTTATATTTGGAAAAAGCACAAGCATAGAGATTGCTCACCAATATAAAATTAAAAATTAAAGCTTGAAACAAAAGAGATGAAGGATGATTCAAAGTAGATGCATAAAAGGGCTTGACGTCAATAAAAAACTCATATTGCATTATGGGTTTAATTAAAGATTTGGTGGATCATTCAAGAAGACATAATAAGAACAATTAATAGTTTGTGAACATATTAACTTCTCCATTTGAATTCTTCACACAAACTAACATATAAACAAGTATATCATTTAAATCCTTCCATGTCAAGAATCCATTGGTGACACAAAGAAATGTAGAGGTATTAAATACTTTACAATCAACAACTTCAAGTTGTTCCCCCAATCAACTTTTTTTGAATTAGACCTATAATGCAAAAACAATCAATCCAATGCCTGTTAAATTGCATCAAAAACTTATTACAATAAATTTTCACCATCCATCTTCTAACAACTATATTATAGTCGCATGAACTTCTGTAAGCCAATTTTACAACATTGTGGATACATGAAGGCATTCTTATTCTCAAAGAGATCATAGAAGGAAAACATAAGAAAATCTCTATCAAGAAAGAATGAATGGAAAAAATAAAACCTTGCTTTCTTTTTTGGCACCATTTGCTAGACAATAAGTCTTTCCTATAGTTTCAACTTGATCTCTTTGAATATTTGCAAGTTATTAATGTTGAGAAAACGTTTTGCACGTTGATGCAATTGTCTCGGATTGCAAGAGGCACTACGCTCTTGCTTTGAGAGAGAGATTGTTTTGTCAAAGAGCCCATTTAATCCGTAGATCAATAACTTGCATTATTAGCAATGAAAATACAACAATGGCTGCTTTGAGATGCCGAAAACGTGATTGATTTGCAACACAATTGTAGGAGTGAAACACTTTGTCGACATGATAGAAATAGTGTGCATTTGTTATATTTGGTGGTGCTTGCTGGTTCAAATGGCTTCAAATAGCCATACCTTTGCAACAAAACGATGAAGAAATACTTGCCTGGCATGAATGAGAGAAAATAATGAAAGGGCAGGTTGCCCACTGCCTTTATGAGGTTGTAACTTGGATTACCAAGGCGATACCTGAGTGTTACACAAGGAAACAACTATCATGATTAGAAGTTGCTAATTACTGAGTCTAATTGACTAGAAGACTTTTACTGAAGAATGAGGCTGATATAAGTTCGAGATCATATCTTTATGCTTGGGATCAAACCTTTCCTTTACCTCGTCACTCTACATATCAATCTCCTCATGTTTCTTGTTGAGTTTCTGATGCTAAATATATCAATCTTGAGGCAAGCATGTGTGTTATTTATTTATGTTGTTACGTCATTAGAGACATAATAACATGATTGCTATATGTTCTAATGCATCATTTATCTCTTTCACATGTAATTGGCCAATTTCCTTCATACATGCACATGCAACTTGCTCATTTCTTGTTACTAATCCGATACCTAGTCTCTACTGCTCTTGTTGAAAGGTCATTGGTTGAACACTTTTTGGCTTGCTTTGTTGAGTGCCTCAATTCTGAATATAAAATCTCTTACAATATATCCAACAATAAGATAACAATGATCAACACTTATTAATATCAAACCCTTAAGGTAGGGTAACACCTTGCAATTGATCCTTTTATGGAAGGAATCTACTCTTATTCACTTACCTCTTTGAGGGGGTAACCTCCTAATGAGCTAAGCTCTAATTACAATAATCTTCCAGACCCCTCATAAGGAGGTCTCCATTCTTATTTATAACTAATTAAGAAGACCCTAATCATAACAACCTCCTAACTACCATAGTGGGCTTTATTTAATAATATAGTGTACCTAGTCCACCTTACATTGAAGGACCTCCACTATTATTGCATCACCATGGGCTGCCCCCTTTACACCTCGAGGGAGGATCCCAACAAGCTTTCCATTGTCAATCCTATGGAGATGAGGCATGCCAACCTACACTTTGGCAAGTATTCAGAACATGTTAAACGATGGCATCGCACAAATCAACAATCAATCAAGTGCACAAAAGTGTCAATTGTCATTCTTATGCAAGAAGTAAGCATATGCAATTAATCTGAGATTGAAACCAATTCATGCAAAAATTATTATTTTTAATAATTGGGGATATTTCCATAACTTGTCATAGTAGACCACCCCTTGTAATATTTGGAGCATTGCTTCACATAAATAGTCATTATTGGCAATTGGCATATTTGCACAACCGTTGGTTTATATTATTGATTGTCTACTTGATATTTTGGGTATAATATAATAGGACAGCTACATTGGTATTATAGCAAAATCTTGAAATGTTTTTGGACATGTTGACAGACACTACATTTCTTAAAATTTGGTTGTGGATGATTGTTGGGCAAATTCTTATTACTTGTAATAAAAATGCAAAAGTCCACAATGCTTCAAAGCTTGGAACAAAATTTTAAGAAAAAGAAAAAAATGACAAATGAGTTGAGGAATTTGAGGGTTCTTGTGATTTTTTCATTGCACTTGAAATATTGATCTTGGTTGCTTATTCTTTCATGTTGACAAAATTTGGTTGTGGATGATTATCAGACAAATTCTTATCACATGTAATAAAAATGCAAAAGTCCACACTAATTCAAATCTTGGAAACACATTTTAAGAAAAAAGCAAAAATGACGAGGGTTCTTGCGATTTTTTCATTGCTCTTTGTTAGAAAAATTAGGATAAGCGTGTATGTGCATTTTATTCATAGATATGATACACATAAATACATCATTTTGGATGACCTTTGGATTCATCTTCCAAGTTCTCTTGGACTTCCAATGACTGTTCACATATTGTGACGTTTCATAGACTTTCTCCGAGTAGCTCTAACGGATTACGTTTCCAACATTCTTCCCTTTTTATTCGGAAGGGGGTGTATGTGAGTCTAAGGTGAGAGCTGGTATCTAAAAGTGGCAGCGGAAATCTGCAAGTGTGCAACTGTTGATGGGTGAATGTGCTCTCTGAATCTAGTGGTTTTGGAATGGCCACAAACCGAATGGCTAATAGAAGTTGATGTCTTCTCCTAAATGGTGGTAGTGGTTTAAGGAAGACCACAAACCAATCTGGTGGTTTAAGGATGACCACAAACTTTGGAACTTGGCTTCAATGGTTCTCGGAACATTTCCTAAGTTAGCTAGAAGTTGGAAGTTGATCTCTTTTGCTAATTGGAAGTGCTCTCGAATGTTGGTTTAAAGATGACCATAATCTATTCTGTAGTAGAAGTTGAAAGTCTTCTATTGAGTGGAGGTTTAAGCAAAACCACGAACTGTTGTCTAGCAAAAGTTGTAAATCTTCTACTAAGTGGTGGTTTAAGGAAAACCATAAACCAATCACGCTCGCTTGTTACTACTCGATTGATAAGACTTCGAAACTTGAAGCCTAACTGTCAATTGTTGATGTTGTTCCCCCCTGTCAGGTACAAGGTGAAAAGATGCAAATCCTTTCACTGCAAGATGCATCAATACTTGAGACTGAATTCTATGGTATGACTGAGATATCTTCTTGGCTATTGATGACCATCGCCTAGAAGTCATCCACCCATAGTGGTTCTTTACTCTTGTAGATTTCTTGCGGTTAGAACATCTTTTGGAATGATGATTGTGCTTTCCACAATGCTCGCAAGGATGAAGATCGAATAACTGATCTTCCATGTGGCCAACTCATTGACAATGATGGCATTTCAAAATCTGCTCTTGAACTGCAGCAAGTGAATGTCTCTTGTAGTAATCCAACACCATGGAACTTGATTGGTTTGGTATAATCCGGAATATGAAAGGTGACATTGTTTCCATACCGATACTTGTTTTGTGCTTGTTTCTAATTTCTTCCCAATGTCTGATGATTGGCTTGGAAAGAGAAAGCTAAACTTTATCTGCAATTGAATCTGGCGCAGGCTCACTGAGTTGCTGGCTGTTGGTCCGAATCAACATCATGATCTTTGAAAAGACGGTTGTTCTAAACAAGGACTAGTTCAAAATGTTGTCGAAGATTCTTTCGCTCAATTGCATCGTGAAGAAGTCGAGTTTGAGTTTGCAATAGTGCTGCTTTGGTTTGCGAAACTTGCAAGCATGTTACAACAGACTGCAAAGTTGCTTTGTCAGTGGTGACTTGATTGTCTACAAAAGAGAGTATTAGAGTGTTCAATAACTCTAATAAACCCTCAACTCTAGATATTTAAAGACAAAATTAGACGTTAGAGGGTTTCTTGCAACTCCATCCAGACTTTACAATGCAAACTCAACTATGCAGACTCAGCAAATGATGGTGTCGACTTCTATCGAAAATGCACCTACTTACAATGTAATTGAACTTAATTTCACAAGTAAATTCTGAACTTGGTTTCAACATTGAGCAGGAAAGTCTAAGTCTTGTTTGATTAGAAATCTCTCACATTCCAGATTTGGTTGAAAAGCACCCTATGCAAAGCGAAGATATATTTGTAAAATTTGCATGTAATGAATGCAATATAACAAAAGAATGTTCATTCCCACAATGAAGTATTCAAGGAGACAAACTCAATATCATTGTTTGCAAACTTTTACAATGCAAACTCAACTATGCAGACTTAGCAAATGAGGGTGTCGAATTCTATCGAAAATGCACCCACTTACAATCTAATTGAACTTAATTTCACAAGTAAACTTACAATGCTATTTGCAAGTGACCTTGATTCTAGTGAATGTGTTGCCGATGTGCTTTGAGTATGTTGGTTTCAACACTGAGCAGGAAAGTCTTGTTTGATAATAAATCTCACATTTCAGATTCGGTTGAAAAACACCCTATGGAGAGCAAAGATATCTTTGTACAATTTGCTTGTAATGAATGCAATATAACAAAAGAATGTTCATGCCCACAGTGAACTATTCAAGGAGACAAACTCAATATCATTGTGTACACACGAGCTAAGTTTCAAATGCTTGGCACATATTGCACCTAGCAATACTGTTAAAATCATTGCGCGTTGAAGACAAACTTCAAAGCCTCTATTAGGTTTATTTTCAAGTATTGCTCTTCTAAACAATAGGAAACCCTTCCCTTAATATGTAGTGAAGCAACAAACTGTGCACAAATTCCCAATGAAGTATAATGAAGATAAATCAAAGAAACCATTGTCGATATTCTAGAGAATATTAGGGCTTTTGGTTTTGGCGGTTTTGGCTCATACCCACTTAGGATCCATTTTCCTACATCTGAATTATCCCCTCTTTGACAGAGAAGATCCTTACGAAGTGGATTTGCTGGTTCACTGAGCATAATTTAATTCGTGTCGGGAAACGAGTTCGTCTTCCACTAAGGTCGCTTTGGTTCGTCCATTGGGTATCTCAACAAATTAAGGTTTTCGGAATACCGAGGCGTGTAGGCCGACGTGTGACTCTGATGCCTGCGACGATTTCAGAGGCCTTAGTCGATGTGAAGGCGTCAATATTGTCCTTGAGCTTCTGCTGGGACTCCTCGTCGATGTTGTCCTCGATGGATAAATCGATGGAACTCCAATCGGCCTCGTACCGAGCGTCGATCGACCTAATGTGGAGAAAGATCACGTTATTGCCCGGGTGCAAGTATTTGATCATGACCCATTTCAATGCGTGGACTCTAATCCTTTTAGCAAATGTCCGTTTTTGGCTTCCAGAGCTGGTTAGATTACCCACATAGTGGATATATCATCTATGGGATGCACCACGAGCTGTTCTCCTGAGGGCAGTCGTGAATTCATAGTAGGAGTTCATAAAAACCCTAAAGAACGCTTGCAAATCGTTGTTGTGGCAGATTAAGAACGTTGTGCAATTGATGCAGAGAGATTAGAGCGTGAATGACATAGTTGGAGAGGGTTTCTCCAGTCTTAATGCACCTTTCTGCTCGTGTTGCAAACATTCCAAGCTCACTACACCAACGGACCCAAAGGTTTCATCCACACGTGGAATATATATGGGTGATCATGAGCTCATGATTTACTGAGTGGTCGGTTAGACTTCTTCATGGACGTGCCTCCTTGTTTTGGCATTGAGAGGGATGCCTTTTCCTTTTTTTGTTTTGTTTTTGATCACTAAAAAACTAGTGCAACATGGACGAGAACGGTCAGCCGCTAAACCCTAACGCTTGGTAACTGTAGAGAGGGCACAGATGGGAGACTCGCGCATAGACGTTTCTTTCCCCACCATAATGCTTGTGCAGGGATGAGGGTGCAGAGAATATTTAAAGAGGTAAAGCACGAGGTAGACCAACAGATTGACACATGCAAAGGGGCGTTTCTACTCCCAGAGGCAGATGGACAGATTAACACATATGTGCACAAGGAATGGGGCGTTTTTGGATGACTCAGTCTCAGCTATGGACAACTACCATAGCAAATTCATGTATAAGGACTAGAGCCGCTTTGATACCACTGTTAGGCACATGAATTAGGATAAGTATGTATGTGCATTTTATTCAGATATGATACAGATAAATACATCATTTCAAATGACCTTTGGTTTCATCTTCCAAGGTCTCTTGGACTTCTAATGACCGTTCACATATTGTGACGTTTCCTATTCTTTCTCCGAGTAATCCTAATGGATTATGTTTCCAACATTTGATCTTGGTTGCTTAGTCTTTCATGTGAAGGGTTAAGAAAGTTCATAGAATCTTGCAAGAAAGGGAAGAACACATTGTTGTGGAAAAAGGGAACACATTTGTGCAATTGTGAGATTCGATGACCAATGATGTTCATTCATCTTCCAATGTCTTTCACAATAATTTCCTTTGGTCACTTCTCAATTATTTTCTTGAAGCTTGTGTGTTACTTTCGTAACTCGTAATTACAACCTTTTTTGATCTTTATTCATCCATCACAATACAAAATGTCATAAAAAATCGTATTTTTTTCCTAGCAGTCATGTTTTTCATCACTTGCTGCCTACATTCTCATTGTTCCACATTTTTGTACTCTCTATCTTCATTCTAGCATTAAAGATAGTTGTGCTCGGTCCTCCACTTCATCTTTGCATCTCTTTGCCTTGTGTTTTTGCCTCGTTTCCTCATGATTTTGCTTCTTGCAAATTGACTTTGTTCCCTTAATTTCTCATCTTATTATTATTATAAGAGGTGCTGACCAATGTTGTCATGTTGGTTTGAACACATAAATAGTATTAAACCTTGAATTATTATTATTTTCATTTGTGTTTGCTTCTATTTTTGCCATCTGCGGTATTATATTGGTTCCAACCCTTATGGAAGCTAGGGTTTTGAAATCAATCTAGAGTCCCATGTCTTAAAAAAAGTCACGAATATGAAAACAACAATGTACAAAAAAACGATGTTAACAAAGAACTTAGAAGCTATAATGATTACTACTGCTCATCGAATGAATGGTTGTAAAAATATTGATATGGAGATAGATTGATTAATTAAAGTATCCTATACAATCTCAATCTCTCCTAGATTCGGTTTGAGACATGTTGCCCATCCCTGTCTCATCAAGGGGTATGTGTCACTATGCATGCTTGAGTGCCTATGCTTTCATACACACTTTCAAGATATTTCTACTAAGATGCATCTCTTTGACATGTTGCCCAACCCGGTCTCATCAAGGGGTATCTTTCATTATCGATGTTGGAGTGCTAGTGCTTTTATACACACTCTCAGGATGTTTCTACTAAGATGGATCTCTTTGGCATGTTGCCCAATCCCGTCTCATCGAGGGGTATGTTTCACTATCCTCACTTGAATGCCAATGCTTTCATACACACTTTCAGAACATTTCTACTAAGAAGCATATCTTTGACACAATCATTGAGCCAACTCTTTATGGGGCAGAGATATGAGGTTGTATCTTGCTACGACTATGTTGGTTTTATATAAAGATGTAGTCCCTCATGTTACAACATATGATCTGTTGCAAACAGAGGATTCTGCATGCCATTATACAGGTTGAGTTTGACACCCATTCCTTGTGCCTAGAGTGCATCTTTAATCTTGTTTTCTTTCTTCATAGGATACACACGTTGATTCAACTAGTAGGTGTGAGTGAATACCCTTACTTGTCCACTAGCTCTTCATTGGGGATGGCCTTTAGCTCTTCAGGACATAGATGGCATTGGTTCTCAAAACTCTTTTCACTTCTTCAGTTCATTGGCATCTCTATTGAGTGCCTCCCTCCTTTAAACTACACTTTGGATGCCTTTGGCAACATTCCTCCCCTTAAACAAGTTATTAATAGGGTTCTTAGGGTGGACATCTATCGACCGTATATCCAGGCCCTCTTGGATCTCCCCTTGGGTTCTTGGTCCCAAGATGGCCTTCGACTTGGAGTAGTTTGTTTTAGTTGATGGATGAGCTTATTGTTTGCCCCAAGCACACTCGGTGCCATTGGCTAGATCGCCTCAAGTTCCCACTTGGCCAGTTCGGGGTTTTATCCCAATAGCTTTAGGTTGAGTCTGATCACTGTATTCCACGGGAGGATAGGATCTGTAATTTATGCCATTTGCAGGAGGTGGAGTTTGAGGAACATTTCATTTTAAGGTGCCCCTTCTATTGCGAGATATTCATGGGAGATATCATTGTTTATTTCATGATTTTTTTTTTTTTTGGGGGGGGGGGG
>CBVK0101056780.1:0-14057 GCA_900067695.1 Picea abies
ACCACATACCCCAGGAGTGCACTGGGGGCCCTAGACCTTGTCTAGGGTCTTAGCCATCTTCAAGGAGAATGGCTCTCGCTGCTGCATGTAAATTTAACAAGAAGTATAGTATATACAGGATGATATCCAAAATTTAATTTGGTTTCGATTTCTTTGTGATGAAACTTCTTACCTAGCAACCGAAATAAAGGTCAATAAGGCTATGATGGATAAAATTGATTGTTTTTTTCACAGTTCTTTTGCAGTCCAAGGCCTTTTTTTGGGTCTCATTACTTGTGTTTTCAAGCAACTATGTCATTCAGTTTCACCTTTAGCTGAGCAGAAAGAAAAATATTGGGTTTGAAAAATTTCCTTGTATTGAACTTTCTACATACCTATATTCCTTATTGTGTCTGATGAAATCAGGAATCATGGCAGCTAGTTTCTAGAATCTTAACATTTGGTGTCTTTCTTTCCTTTCTTAAATGTGTAATTGATTTCCAGCTTCTCTTCAGAGTGTTGAAAGAGAAGATTTCTGAATGAACTTGGTTAACATCTGTCATGTTTACAAATTACAATGAATTCTACAATTATTTTTTGGTGTGTTTCTTTTCTTCTCATGAATTTCAGTTAGGTTGGTTCTAAATTTCTAGGTGATTGGCAAACTTTCCAGATGGAACATCTTGCTTCAAGAAGGATGGACTTTGAAGAGTTCTGTGCTGCTGCAATCAGTATATATCAGCTGGAAGCCGTAGACCGGTGGGAGCAGATTGCAAGCACTGCATATGAATTCTTTGAACAGGAGGGCAATAAAGTTATTTCAGTTGAGGAACTAGCTCGGGTATATGCTACTAACCTGCAGCTAGAGTAGCAATTTTTGTACTATTTGAAAGAAATTGATCATGAAATTAGTTTATCCTCCCATCTTTGCAGGAAATGAACCTTGCACCTACTGCACATACGGTTCTGCATGATTGGATCAGAAGCACAGATGGGAAACTAAGTTTTCACGGGTTTACGAAGTTTCTTCATGGTGTAACAGTGCGTTCAAGTACCAGGCCTCAATAAATGCTGCACAGGTTTAATATTTGTCGTTTATTTAATGTCTTTGTCGGGGAGCGCTTAGTTCTGTTAGCTAGCTGTATCTATCAGTAAATTTGGTGCGAGTCGAGCAATTCCGTTGAACTTTATCTTGAAGAGCAGCCATGATAGCTTCCTTGTAGACATCCTTCCAGGAGCTTTGTTTCATTGCACAGCCTCTACATGAAAGTTTGATCACCCTGGCAAGCTTTCTGGAATTGTCTTTTTTTCCGAATCATTCCTTCCAGTGTATCTACTGATGTATGTATAAGCCCGTTTTCCATGATTGTCCAAGAAAACTGTGCCAAAGAGGGGCATTGATGATTTTAGAAAATACTACAAATGCAATCAGATGGCTCAGATTCTTTCATTTTCCCCTGTGATGCCAATTTTAAATGCTGATGCATGTTCATACCCAATGATCTGCTAGCAGAGCAGATTTCTTCATAGCACGTGAATTTGGGATAAAATTAATGATCTCTATATATGTCTCTAAGGTGAAGTGGGAATGCCGTGCTTCAGAATGTGGTCATTCCCCGAGTCATTGTTATATTTATTGTGCAGCTTATTTGTCTAGTTAGCTTGCCTTTTAGTTATAGTACTTGCCATCATTGGCAGTTTTCATAGTGCAACATTTTTTTGCATGATAGCCTTGGTTGATGGATATTTATAACTGAAGACAGAACAATGTTATTTATGCTTGAGGGGAGAATCCTGTATAAGGTATTTGATCATCCAGATTGGTGTAATGTTCTTGATGGGGATGCATAAAATGTATGCAATTTCTCTCTGCATCTGATGGTAAGTTGTTCTGTGCAAGTAAACTTTTTCTGCCCTGTGGTTCTTGTTTACGTGTCTTTTGCTTGCTTTAAAATTTCAATATTGTTGATATTACTGGAGACTTGGTGCTGGACTGTTAAAACTGAGATCATTGTTCAGGCGTCACAGTTATTAGACACGTCTGACTTTTTTATAAGAATATTATTTTCTAGCATTCTATTTATGCTCTTGGTTTTAACAATGATTTTTAACCCCTCCCCAATTTCTTTCTGCATCTGATGGTAAGTTGTTCTGTGCAAGTAAACTTTTTCTGCCCCGCGGTTCTTGTTTACATGTCTTTTGCTTGTGTTAAAATCTCATTTTTGTTGATATTACTGGAGACTTGGTGTGGACTGTTAAGTCTGAGATCATTGTTCAGGCATCACAGTTATTAGACATGTCTGACTTTTTAAGAGGAATATTATTTTCTAGCATTCTATTTATGCTCTTGGTTTTAACACTGATTTCTACCCCCACACATATTTCAAATATGCTGGTCTCCAATGCAAGTTAATATGCCATTTTGTTGGGTGTCCCCCAATTACAAATGGAGCTCCTTATTCACTCGATTCCTGAAGAAGGCCGCTGTTCCTTCCAGCTGTGCGAACAAGAAGTAAAGTTGCCAAAGAATTTTTCATTGCCTTTCGCTAAGATTCCGAAAGGAATAACTTGCAGGAATGTAGCGGTTCTATTCATTCGGAAAGACTAGCGAAGCAACTGCTTTACATGACAGGTGAAACAAGGAGCGCATAATTCTGTAATGATTAATTCTGGCTCACAAATGTTGATTATTCAAATATTATTAGAATGGGTTATCTACTAGGCCGCGTTTTATGCATATATTGGAACCACAAAATACACCAATGTTATTGGAAAATTAGAGAACATTTTTGATTTCTATTGCTTAGCATTGGCTCCATCCATTCCGATCTTTTAATAAGTCTAGTATAGAAATTGTAATTGAAGAATCTACCCATATACATATATGGGGAGCAGCATCTGTCGTTATTTTGAATGACTGCCATGGTGATTGTTTCTATCTTGTGTCACATGCAGTGGTGATAATTCTTGATTCTGGTGTTATAGTTATTAAGATTATGTAACCTAAACTTTTATATTAAATCTACTCTCTCATAAGTGTCATTGCATAAGAGTGACATGCCTTTGCTTCCATCGTGCAAGACTTGTAAAGTAATTCCAATATAAAGCCTTCGGTAACAGCACAGATACCGTGATAATATGCTGTTTGTGTCTAATAATTTCTGTTGTATCTAAATTATTTCATCTTTACAGTTTAATAGCTGATAAATGATTTTATCATTCTTCTTAAGCAAGCCAATGTGTCATTTACCTCTGGTAACTGTTACAGCATACACAGTTACTGTCCTCGTAGTTTGTATAAGCATCAATATGCTTAGAATAAATTGAGCAATGCAATATATTGAACAGGTCTGTGAGTTGTAAATATGTATTTTCTAAAATGTTATTGGCAGCTCACATCTGAGCTGGAAAATACATATTTGCAGTTGCCCAAAACTTATTCTTCTAAAACGAATTCTCTGACCCTCGTATTGGCAGGTTCATATGTGTGTCTGTACTTGAATTTCAGATATTTTACCATTATTAGGGTTAGAGAAATAAATAGGGACTTTGTGTTCATATAAAAGGTGTTTATGGTTGCTGAATTTTATGTTTAGACAACCATTTCTTGATTAGGCTTCACTAGTGAAGAGATTGTGTTTTCATTCCACATGATGCAAAGTACGAAAAAAATAGAAAGAGTGCTCTGTAGCATAGGCAGCAAATATAACCAATTGGGAAATTTGGATAGCATACATTTCTTCTTGTAATGTCTTTTTTCGGTTTTTAATGTATTTTTAAACTACTTTGGTGATGCATGTAGCTGTGCTGATTGGAATAACAGCTTTTGGAATAGGGTATTTCTGCACATTAGTGATTAAGTTGTATATGTAATTGGAGAGTATGTTCAAACATGAGAAGAGTACGAGAAAATAGTAGAATCTGCCATTTTCGATGAGCAACAGGAGGAGCTGACATGATGGTCCTTTAAAAATCTACTAAATCAAGATCGGATGTAAAACCGTGCAAGTTCTGGATTAGTTCGAGAAGTTTGTTAATCACTTACTTTTTACAACGTTGTCATTTTAATTATGGAAACAAGATCTGTAACGTAAAACAAGTGTCTTGAATGCTTATTGCGGCATGCGTTTTGTTACATGCTCTGTTAGAAATTAAATTGCTTTAACTATACTGATGCTCTTCAGTTGGCTTGGAAAGCCTCGATAAAGTTCAGTGTTGGAGGCCCTATTGGACAATCGGGCTTTATAAAAAGCTTAGTTACCTAACAATCACGTCAATGCTTCAGAAAACAGGATTCCAATGATTGTTTGGGGCCTTTTATTTTGACATGTAAGACATTTTTTCGTTGCAAGCAATTTCTCCATCTAGGTCGTTTGCATTGGAAAGACAAGTTACTTATAAGGTGTGTCCACTTGATATTTATAAGTGGCTCGCACAAATGTTGCACTAGCAACATCAGAAAATGCTTTCAATACAATATTCGTACCTATTATATTCGTTAGTGGCAATTATTCAATAATTTTTTTTTGACTTATTATTTGCGTTAGTAATAATGATTCAATTTATTTTTTTGGACATTTGGGCAACACTTCATGGCTCTATGTTGGTTCACCCAACATACTTGACATAAAACACATACCAGGTATTTAATGTTTTATAATTATTACATGACTTTATTAATACATCATTAATAGCGTGCTCTCTCTATATCATAAAAGGTTGTGCAAATTGTATCGTTGGAAATTTACAAAAGGTAGGGTCGACCTAAAGATGATACCCTAGAATCTTCTAGTTCCAAATTCCCATGCTAAAAATAGGAAGAAAAGTTATTTAAAAACACTTGTGTGGAACCATAGGTATATTGCCGTAAGCACTATCCAAATACAAACACAAAATGACAAAGCATCTATGAGAAACAATCAAATAAAATTTACCTGAACTCAGATAAGGCATCCACCTCTAGGGCTACAATTGCATTGAGTCTTCAAAATCTATAGCCTCAACAACAGAGCCCACTGAATGTGTAGGTGGGGTTCCAACAGCTTGGTTAAGTAACTGGTAACAAAAAATGTGACTGGTCTGATGTAAATAGAGGATTTAAGAACAAAATAAAAAAAGTTCTGAGATTATTACTATACCATTATCGAGGGTCTAAAAAGTGACTGGTCTAATGTAATATACCAAATACTACACGAGGCATATAATGTTGTCTATAGGTTATATAGTATGCAAAATAAGGAATTACCAGACTTCATATATCAACAGCTAGCAGGGATTATTGTGCTGGAGTTACCCTTTTTCTATTCGTGAGTTTTAGCTACACAAAAGATATGTAATTACAAATCCTCTATTTACATTAGACCAGTCACTCTTTTTGTGTTTGACAAGTTTTATCAAATTACTATTTTCTATTTACTATTACTATACCAGTATAGAGCGTCCCAAAACTATACTATTATTACAAACTTCTGAGATTAAATACAGTATTGTGTATGCATATAGTTCAATACAGAACATTAATGTGGTTAAGTACACGGTGTAGGCATTTTTAGATTAAGTCTCGTGGGAATTCATTGAAGTCGCCTTGTGACGAGAGGATCAATAGGAGCAGTAATGCAGAAGCAGGTTACATTTTAATCAGCAACAAAAGCAATAATGCATAAACAGGTTACATTTTAATCCGGAACAAAAGAACTCCTATCACGTTATTCCTTGGTCTTTATCTCTACGTCCAATGGGCACAAATAAAAAGAAACACCCTATGATTATTTAGAAAGATAATTATTAAAAGTACGAGCCTATCTTTGATGGGGATGCAATCTCAGAACTCCAAAACCGTTTAAAAAACATGAAGTTCAAAATCACAACAGATAACCTGATAGGAAAAGGATCTTTGTGTTGATAACACTACAACAATTCGAATAGTTTCAAGGAAATGGAATTGTCTTAGCATAGGTTTTGGATATACCTTGAACAAAAGTATTTGTTGGAGCGTTAATATGGGAGGCAACTTAGTTTTATGAATTAAGTAATTAAAGTTGACAGATTTTTGTATATAGACGTGAAAGAAAGTTTAAAGAAATTTTGAAATATGTTCATTTTTCTATGGAATACAAATTGTATATTTCATTTGAGTTGAAAGAAAAATGCATTTTGTAGATGCATGCAACATTGAGAGAGTCAATATTATGCTAATCTCTATGCAAAGACAAAAATCCAAAACACAAAAGTGACCAGTGCCATGTTAGCAGAGGATATGTTGTTACATATATTCTACATGGTGAAAAACTCAAGTAATAGAAAAGTAACTCAGCACTGTATTTCCTGCTATCTGTCCATATATAATTCCTTTTTTCTGCGTACCATATCACTTGTAAACGATGTTTTATGCATCCTGTAGTATCTGTGCCTTGCTTACAGTCTCAAAATTAGACATAAAACTTGTCAAATAAAAAAAAGTGACTGGTCTAATGTAAATAGAGGATTCATATCTTTTGTGTAGCTAAAACTCAGGAATAGAAAAAAGGGTAACTCCAGCACAGTAATCCCTGCTAGCTGTTGATATATGAAGTCTGGTAATTCCTTATTTTGCATACTGTATAACCTATAGACAACATTATATGGGTCATGTAGTATTTGTGCCTTGCTAACAGCCTCAAAATTAGACATAAAACTTGTAAAAATCTATCATAGTTTACTTTCATTTGTGGTCTGGTTGGTGGAATTTTCAGATGAAGGCGGTAAAGTGGTGTTCCTTAAGGATATACCATTCTTGATTTCCCTCAAGATCCCTGTACTAGGAGCCAATGGTAGCCCCTCGTACAGTTGTTTACTTGTTAAATTCTCCTCTTTAAACATGTAATGTAAACTAATTAAACACAGGTAAGGATGATTTAACTTTTTCATATATTGCATTGAGTACCAGATTTACAATTTTGTTTATCCATCTATCCAATTTATGACAAGCATTGAGTCACCAAAACATTGTAAATGGGATATTCCTTGTAGAGTATCCTAATTTAGGATAAGTTTTAGAGCTAGAAGCTTTGAAAAGTTGTTTGATCCTTGCCTGAAACTAGCTTTGAATTCGATGCTATGTGAATCATTTAGAAATAGAATATCCCCAGCCCCACTGTTTTGGGGATTTTTTCATTGGGTTAAAGTACCTTCAAACTTTAGTTTTGTCAATAGGAACATGGGTCAAACTTTAGTTTTGTCAATAGGAACATGGGTCAGTTGTCTTTGAGAATTGGCTTCTGAAGTATATTTGAAACTTGAGAATGTTGTTTTTGCTTGGGAGGCATATTGGAGGGGAGGTATATGCCTATCATTGAAAACCCCGGTGTCCCTAGCTAGCCGAAGGACTCGTGCGACAATTAAGGGGAGCTTTTGTAAGCTATAAACTTGGGCCTTTGGATCCATTTCTTGAGACATTCAACCACTTTACCTCCTTGCCAGTTGTCATTTACTCTTACCATAGAGTCCATTTTACTCCATACTTCTTTAGTGTAAACACAAGATATTAATAAATGGTCTATATTTTCTTCCTCTGATTTACATAGAATATATCTACTTGGTCCATTCCTATTCCTTTTATGGTACTTCCCACGTAAGGGCTCTGCTCCAAATTGCCAATCACATGAATACTTAAGTTTCAATAGAGATTTGTCTTTTCATAACATCTTCCACCACTACTAAGGTTCCTTTGGTCTGTCCGATAAGTACATAGCTTTGTATCCTAGTTTTGGAGTGCAAACCCCAAGCATTGGGTTTTTGGACCAAAGAAGTTCATCTGTTTCTTTAATTTGCACATGGACGTGTTTTAGTTTGTCAATACAAGCTTTCCATTCCTCTTCATGCCCTTCTAGGCCTATTTTCTATGCCTTCTTCCAATCTTCCTGCCATATGGATGAGGTCTTTGGGGGTTGCTTGAGCCAGATTATAAATTCCTTTTCTATGGAGTTTATCACACTTCTGAAAGCTTGAAGTCAACCTCACTGCCCACCCAAGAATCCATCCCTATTCTAACCTTCAACCTATTTCTAACCCTCCAAACTAGTCAATTCTCTATCAATCGAAAGGCCTATACTATTGCCTTCCATATGATAGAGGTATTGTTGGATGATTTGTTAGAACTTTTAATCCATTATTCTCTAGTATTAGGCACTATATATTGCCATAAAAGAATTTGGTTTCAAAGTCCACTTTTCTCATATTAAATTCTTCCTATGCAAGTCAAATTTGGGAAACACATGGAAAAAAGAATCCAATACCCTAACAAATGTTAAGAAAGCTTGACACTGAAAAACTAAGCTAGAAGGAAAAGGGATTTAAGAATGAAGTGACTTAATAAGTGGAGAAATTCAACCTTCATAACCCTTAGTTATCCTTCTTAATACTTGGTTAACAAATGAGCACTACCCCTTTTTCTAGTTTTGGTTAGTGCATTAACTTGCACCTATGCTTGGATAATGCCAACCCTATTTGGCATATGCTAGATGGAGGAAACCCTGTGTTGAACAACAATTCACCAAAGATGGATATGAACATGTGCCATAAATATTTGTGCCATGACATTTAATTTACTTAAGAAATTGAGTTTTTCATATCATGTGCACTATTGTAATTGCCCTGTAATTATCATACCAATTTGCATTGCATTTAAATAATAAATGCAATCAAGGATCTTGAGTTGGATGACATTTGGACTTTAATTAGATTTTGTCAAACTTTATTGTTTAGGGAGATACACGTTGGATTCTTTGATGTTTTGAGGACAAAATGATTATGTACTTGCTTGATCTAATAGACAAAGGAGAGAAGCTGCACAAGAGATTTGATGGAAGACAACTAGAAAGAATTCATTAACAATTAAGGGATGAAGAAAGTAGTCTCATTGGTAGAAGAGATAGTGGGCATCTAGATCCAATGAGATAGTAGGAGTCATAGTTGAGTGCATAACAATAAGTTGTATTAGAGGAGCACAATGAAGTCACACAAGAGGCACATAGTAGTTTAGAAACATCTTTTCATAGAATGAAGGTTAAAGAGCTAGAAGAGATCATAATGCCATTTTTAAATTTGGGTTTAAGAGATGATCCTATGCATGTTTAAGATGATAAAATTATAATTAGCTTTAGAGTAGTGAGCGAAACCTCCCCACCACTCTCACTCCCCCTATGCACCTACACCCCTATATTAGAGAGAGATCCTATTTTGTTTTTGGTTGATTGTAATCTCATAGAGTTGAGAGGTGGAGCAAATTTACGAGTAAAAGGAGTTGGAGGAATTACAATTCTTGAACCAAAAAGCTTGAAATTTGTACATACAACAAACATTGGTTCATCTTAGATGTAATCCTCAATTAGGTTTCCAATGTATAGTAAGGTCAGAAATATGTCCATTGGTTCACTTGCGAGGCTATATGCATAGTAATGAGTGTAAAGCTCTATAAAACACAAGAATTTATGAAGAAGTTCCAAAAACCAAATTTAGAGCAATGTTTTTTAAATTGAAAAAAACTGAAATGTCGACAAACATGTATGGGATTATAAACAAACATTATAAAAATTCGATGAGCATGTATGGGATTATAAGCAGATTGGAGGACTCACAAACCATATACTTGGGCTTGTGTAATTTCAAAATCAGTGCTAATTTGTCCATCCATTCAAGAAATTACTAAGATGAAGAATGGTGGAGAATGCATGTGGTGTACAATATGTAGAATGGATAACCACCATAGAAAGGATATCCAATTCTAGTGGGGTACAATACTGGCACATCTTCATCTTATCCCTTTCCAAGATGAGGTAAGGTAGAATAGTGTTAATTTGGTAGAGTATCTTCACTTGATCCAATCATTACCCCATGATCCAAACATATAAAAGATAATCAAACACTCTATGGTGTAAGCTATATAAATCTTTTGGTCATAATGTGGAATTCTAGACATCTTTAAAAACATTATGTGAGCATGTAACAAAATATTTTTTATTTGTTTTTAGCTCAATTGAAATGAGCACATGTAGAGTAAGAGGAGGAAGAGGTTGTTGTGGTGGTGTAGGTCAAATTTCTTGTTACAACTATCGGAAAACTAGGCACATTACTGGGAATTTGAGACCTACCTAAGCCAAGATGTTGATAATACAATAATATTTATCATTTGACAAAAGATTGCCCACCATTGATGAAGAAGATGGAGGTGAAGTAAAGATGCGCCATAGCCATGGACATTTGCAAACCACATGACATGAATGAAATAAACTCTTTCCATGAATGTCGTCACATAAAGGAACCAAAATTGGTGAATATGTAGATACAATCTTAGCTAGTAATTTAAAAAAACGCAACATGCTACATTAGAATTTATTGTAGTGAAACACATTTTTTTGTTGTTGCAAGGATTGAAGCTATGAGTGTGATGAACTAGTGATATAAAATTTGAGCATAGAAGATACTAGAGCAAATACAATTGATGAAGTGTTGACCATCCATCATGTAATTTTCAACATTTTGAACAATATAAATTTGCCGAATAATCTTTTGGAGTTCATGGAAAAGTAAATAACTATGATGGGTGATGAAATAGATATACATGGCCCCTCATTAAGTGATTTGAAAAGGATCACTATACAAATTTTCATTTGTTTTGGTACTTTAAGAGTGACAAATTGCAACTGTGGATTTGTAGGGCCTATTTTAGGGGTAGATCCTATTTTGATGATCTAGGGCCTTAAAACTTTCACAATCCATTTTGGGCATTAAACAAGTGTTTTTGGGGTCAAAACTTTGAAAATAAAGTTCTCAACCCTCTAAAACTATTATACTCGTCGAGAGTTTTTCAATAGTCAAAAGATCACCAAAGAGTTAGTATGAGGAAGTTACGCCTCCCACAAGTTGACCAATGCTTTGATGACCATAGGGCCAAGTGGATGCCATGTCAACTCCCATCACTCACACTTGTGGAGCTAGTCACTAGTGGACTTTCAGGGAGATTCTAAAGGGTCCAAAACCCAAACCCAAATGAAGAGTTGACATTGTTAGAATATAAGGTTTACATGTGTAATAAAGTCATCACAGTGACTTAAGCTAATGTATAATTCTTTTGTGATTATTAATATTTAGGGTTTTTGACAAATAAAACCTCTTGAACTCTATACAAGAGAGTTGAACCTCATTGTAATTGTGTGAAGTCTTTTCTTAATATAATATAGTGTTATTGTATGTATCTTTGTCTCAATCATATCTAGGGTTTCAACAATTAGTGATATAGCTCATCTTTATAACATAGTATTAGAGCATGTTCATTATCTGACCTAGCTAGACATTAAGCTGTGAAAGGTGAAGAGCTAGTTCAATGGAAGAGTAGTATGGATTGGAGATGAGCCACCATTGCTAGTCACCACGAATTAGGAATCAACCCATTAAAGAAGCTTAGTCTTGAAATCAAGCCAAGCTACCATTTATCGTATTTGATGTAGTCAGTTTTGGTGAATAGAGGCTAGACACCATTTGCATAGAAGGGAGTTGCAATGGATTTCCTTTCTCCTCGATACGCGAAGGGGACTATAGTCACCTTTTTAGAGAAATGCATGTTCATATATGAAGGAGACTGAGAACACTATATGATCACTAAAAGCTGCAATACTTGTTCATTTCCAAGGGAGCCACCATACCTTTATGAATCCCACGAGTCGTGAGCCTATAGAAGCTTTCAATTGAGGTGAAATAACCTTATGAAATCACCAGTTGCCAAATTGTACAACTACTACCGTATAGGTATTTACAAAGGTAAATTGTTTGTAGTCTTTGGATCATTGTTGGTGTAGACCTATTGCAGTGTTAAAGGAAAGTAACCACCATTAGAGAGTTGAATTTTAAAATTTTCCCTAATCTCGATTTGGCTATACACTCCAATACATAAGTTTTCATTAACATGCAATCAACTAAGGGAAATCTGACAGTGAACAACCATTTTTATTGAGCTTTTGGTGTCAATTTGTTTTTGGAATTATGAACAACTATATGAAAGGATCACTGATAGGATTGGTGGACATGGCCATTACCTTCTTGACATACAATCAGACTGCAATGCCTTCAACTCAATATTTAGTACTTAGGATTTTTGTTCTATTGTTAAGCTTCCTTGTGAAAGAAGCTATTAAAGGAAAGCTTAAAGAATTAGCAAATGTAGCCATTGTTGGAGATCCACCGAATATTAATAGTGATGATGATCCCATTGAAGAATTGACATCGTTTGCATTTTAAGGTGCCCAAACTTTGAAGACATGGGGCGATGTAGTAGAGTATAGATAGATGTTCAATAGTTCATGTTGCTTGTAGATCATAGTAACTATATCTCATCGGGGTTACGAGACATGCATGTGGGGATTGTTGTTCTATAGTTCAAGGGGAGATCTATGATTTGGAATTCTAGTATCATACCTTTTTGAGGGTTATGAGGCATTTCATGTGAAAATGGTATCCAATGATGCTAGGAATTTGGATTACAATTGGGAGGCTATACCTTTTGGAGGAATCAGAGCAACTTGAAGGAGCCTTCTTACTAGCTCAAAAGCTGTTTTCAAAGAAAAATATCCGAAGAATGTTTGATTCTAATGTTTTGATTTTCAATAAATGTGTTTGGAGTTAGAGTTAGTTAGAGTTTGTTTGCTTGCAGTGATTTTTGTTTTTAGTACTATAAGCATTAAGAGAGGGTGTTAGAATATAATAATTTCTTATTTAATAAAGTCATTGTATTGACTTAAGCTAATTGATATGTTTTTTTAGTTATTATTAGCGCTTAGAGTTTTGAACAACTAAGACCTCTCAAACTCTATATAAGAGAGGTGAATATCATTGTAATAGTGTAAAGTATTTTATTAGTATAATATTGTGATACTGAGTGTATCTACATCTCAACCCCATCTATAGAGCATGTAAAAACTCTAACCCAAACTTAGACAACTATCAATGCATGCTAAATATTGAGCCCCCAAGGAAATGAAGGGGTTATGTTCCTATTGTATTGATTTGCTATTCTATAGATGGGTAGATCAAAATAGTGTGATATTATGCATAGAACAAAGGACGTAGAAGACCCTATAACATCCACTTGGGACACATTGTTTATTGCAAGTCAATAAGTTCTTTCTTTGTATTTGAAATTATATTTAAAAAGAAAAAAATTAAAACATAGTTGTCACCTTCTAGATTGGTTTTCCTAGTATACATCTTTGATATGCAGTACCCTACTTACTATTACAATTTCCAGATCCACCCGTAATTCCCACTCTAACTAAATAACAAGACCATAATACTTTAATTAAGAAAGCAGTGTCCAACCATGGTAAAAAAAAGCAACTGGAATGAAACTAAGCATATTGGTATGATCGAAAAGCGTAACTTTAAGAGGCAACAAGGTCCTGGTCAACCCATCTAATGAAGTAAGTAATCAGTTAATAGCCTTTAACATAGGTAGGATGATTTGCAACAGATGGGAATAACGAAAGGATGATTTGCATCAGATGGGAATAATGAAAGAATGCTGTCCCCCACAAAAAAAATTGAATTTCAACAAATGGGCAAAGTAAGTAATCAGTTAATAACCTTTAACATAGTTTGGAGTTAATAACCTTTAACATAGTTTGGATGATTTGCAGCAGATGGGAATAATGAAATGAAGTTTCCCCCCATCCCCCCCTCAAAAAAAAATTGAATTTCAACATATGGGCATTGTTAAAACATATTCACAAATAAAGAAGAACTACTTTTAGCAGCTGAGCAATGTAAAATACGGTGATCCAAAGAGGGGAACACAAAAATGTACACAGGCCAAATAAACTCCACAGTACGCACATAATACAAAGATCAATGTTAGATCAATGTTATTAATTCAAATTGGACACATTATGTATAGGCGGACATTTGAGGGACAGTTGCGGACACTTACAGATAGTTGCAGACAGTTACAGTTACGTGGTATGTTAAACATAACCGCCGGATTAGATAACCACTGGATTAGTTAATATTCCCCCCTTAATCCGAAGGGACATTTGTCATCCCAAGCATCATTC
>CBVK0101056806.1:0-22626 GCA_900067695.1 Picea abies
TAATCAAACCATTGGCATCAATGACAAACCATTGGCATCAATGAAAACATGATCCAACAAGGTGCAACTAATACTCACGGATATGGGTCATAGATTAATGACTTTCTCTATGCAAATAATCCCAAAAATGATATCTCATATGTTGCACTATGAAAGCCCCTCAATGCTTAAATAATAAGAGTGAATGGAGCTCTAACTGGATAGTTCATAAGGTACAATACTTGCTAAGGTTTTTCAAATAGGGTAGCAAGATAAGTGGGCTTGATTGTTGGGAAAACTCCATACTTAAGTGCGCTTGAGCTAGAGGCATCTTTGGATGGGTGACCACCTGGGAAGTCTTGGTTACTAGGTGAAAGCCCCAAAAGTGATGATTGATGTTATGTGATTCATTTCACTGGTTTCAATCCCACTTCTTCACCCCTATGAGCATCACCCGATACAATGAGTGCTAATTGGACTATTTAAATCATGAGAATTATTGGTCAATTGCGACTAATACTCATGGATATGGGTCATAGATTAATGAATTACTCTATGTAGTTAAACCCAAAAGAGATATCTCATATGTTTCACTACGGAAGCCCCTATGCTTAAATAACAAGAATGAAGGGAGCTTAATTGGATATTTCATAAGGCACAATACTTGATAAGGTTTTACAAATGGTGTAGCAAGCTAAGGGAGATTGATTGTGGGGAAACATCCACAATTAAGGGCGCTTGAGGCAGAGGCATCTTGGGATGGGTGACATCCTGGGAAGTCTTGCTTACTGGGTGCAAGCCCTGAAAGTGATGATTGATGCTATGAGATTCATTTCGCTGGTTTCAATCCCACTTCTTCACCCCTATGAGCATCATCCAATGCAATGAGTGCTAAGTGGACTATTCAAATCATGAAAATTATTGGTCAATTGTGACTAATACTCATGGTTATGGGTCATAGATTAATGACTTACTCTATGCAGATAATCCCAAAAATGATATTTCATATGTTGCACTGTGGAAGCCCCCCTATGCTTAAATAATAAGAGTGAAGGGATCTCTAACTGGATAGTTCATAAGGCACAATGCTTACTTGCTAAGGTTTTGCAAATGGGGTAGCAAGCTAAGTGGGCTTGATTGTGGGGAAAAATCCATAGTTAAGTGCACTTGAGCTAGAGGCATATTGGGATGGGTGACCACCTGGGAAGTCCTAGTTACTGGGTGCAAGCCCGAAAAGTGATGATTTATTCTATGTGATTCATTTCATTGGTTTCAATCTCACTTCTTCACCCCTATGAGAATAACCCGATGCAATGAATGCTAAGTGGATTATTCAAATCATGAGAACTATTGGTTGGTTACGATTAATACTCATGGATATGTGTCATAGATTAATGACTTACTCTATGTAGTTAATCCAAAAAATTATATCTGACATTAACATTAGAAAAAGAAGAATCCTAGAAAGCAATGTAAATAATGGAAAGAAGAATACAATAGCTAAAGTAAAGTCTAAAGAATACAAACTTTAGGAGGAAAGGGAAAACATAGAGACAAAATAAATAAATACCTGATGTGGGATTTCCCAACAAAGTGGGAAATCCCACTCATGACCCGAATTCATACATACCACATGTTAATACAAAATCAAACTACTTTTAATTGAGCTCAAATATTTATTTTATAACTTTACATGAGAAAACTAACTCAACATATTAAGGAGAGAAAAGATCTCCAAATCCAACAAACTAGGATCTAAGCACAATACAAGGGATAGCTTGAGAAAATATCTCAACTATGCCCATAAAGATCTCAACTATCCCCTACGAAACAAAATGAATTCGACAAACGAATCCACAATAATAATCTCCTAATTATAATAATTGGAACTGGAAATACATATGCAACTCATCGGGATTAGAATTCTTGTCAATAAAACCATTAATCCAACAAGGGCACATAGGGGAGGAAGGATGAGGAAAAATAATAAATTAAATATAGAAAAATAAAAAGAGAGGGGAGAAAAAAAACACGAGGAGTCTATGTCATTTGCTTATGTGTCACTCAACTCTTTATTTAAGTGGTTTTGTATACCCAAATATCCCCTTTGAAAATGAGAAGAAGAATAAAACAAGTGCAAGGAAAAATAAATAAAATGGCAAAGAAAAAATAGATAAGGAGAAATAAATGAAGAAGATGAAGAGATAAAAAGGAAAGAGTGGGTGAATGCAAGAAAGAGGGGGGAAAAGAAAGGAAAAAAAAGGAAGTGAAGTAAGGGAACAAGATGAAAATAGAGAGAGAGAGAGAGAGAGAGAGAGAGAGAGAGAGCAACAAAAAGGAAAAATAAAGAGTTAAGGGAACAACACAAAAAACGAGGGAGCTAGGAGGGAATTGATTAAGAGAGGTCATTTTGGGGCCAAAGGTGATTGATGATGGGTTGTGAAGGTTGGATTAGCTTGAACCCATGTTCACAATTTATATTATTGGAATTATATTCAACTTTGGCAACTTGACTGATCAGTATGGTACTATAATGGTTGTTTTGAAAATAATTTTAGTTAATAAAAAAATATAAAGTGCTTGGTGAGATGGGATTGATACGTGATATTGGATTTGGTGGTGTAAATGTGGTTGGTGTGAACAATTTGGTATTTAATGCTAAATAATATGGAGTGATCAATTTGACCAATGTAAGAGGTTACAAAAGAGCATGAAATTTCATAAACACCTTGGTCAAGGAAATGATCAATTTTATCTTCGAGACTATTGAAGACATTTTAAATGATTTTCTGGAGTTTAAAGATAATTTTGACCTATTATTTTTTAAGAGGATTTTAGAAATTTTGTTAGGTATTTCTTTTAATCTTACTATGTTGGAACAATAATTATCATAGTTGAAATAGGTCTAGGAAATGGATATAATTTCACTTCAAAATGTGGGTTGAGTTCCACACACATGTGTCACTAGTTTTGTAGGTTTAACGGTCACGAAGCCTTCACCAAAACCTTGGAAAAAACACAATGTATGAGGCCTTGGAGAATTTCATGAATGAATTCAAATACAACTAAGGAAATCAATATGAAGCTTTGGCCATGCGAAGGAATGGAAAAGTTTGAGCAAAGGTGTTACCTTCACACTTCGCATTTTGCAGTGAAGAAAGAACCATGAAAATGGATAAGGAAAAGATACAAATTTTAGGGCATGCAGAGGATCGCATGCAAAGGTTTGGACAAGATGAAGAGGAGATTTACTCCACACTCCATACTTTGCATAGAAAGAAAATATGAAGGTATAAAGGGATATGTGAAGCTGGGAAGCAACATGGGCTATACAAAGTTGGTGACATAGTGTAAAGCATGCGAGCAAAGTATGCAAAGCAAGGTATACAAAGAAACATATGAAAATAAAGAACATAGAGTAAGGGACTTAAATAACCACATAAAAACCTCCACATTGTGATAAAGAAGAGGGAATAAACATTAAAGAAAGAAGAAGAGACCCCAGAAAAAGAAGGCCAAGGCCTACTTGGCAAATGACATATCCACACATGAATGGGACTCATGTATTGTCTGTTGAACTAGGAAATGCCACATGACATCCACATAGGCCATAATAACCCTAAAGAAAATTTGTAACACCAAAAATCCATTATAGGAAGTGTTATCCCCATTTTTTGGGATAACTAAGGAGATGATGTCTCGAGGCCCTTAGGTTGTAGATATGGAGTGTCGAGAGACCACATGACTAACAGTGTCCACTTGCACATATGAAAGCCCACTCTATCACCACATTTTGATCCATTGTCAACACATCCACCACACTAGCCAACTTATGGAATTGAGATGGTTCTTGATCCATGCGATACAAGTCAAGTATTGTAGCAGGTAATCACCCTAATATTTAAGGCATTTAAACATGTTGTATTTGAGCTGCATTTGATTATAGAACCCCTACTTAGACATTATGTTTTTGACCCTGTTTCACCTTGGTGAGTGTCATATATTTCCTAGTAAGTGGCCAACCTTTGGGGAAGGTTTGAAATTGGGGGTCCCTTGAGGGGTTGTTGTACCACTCCTGACCGTACTTACCACTTTTCGCTCATTACATTCTCATCATATTGCCCTCTTCTAGGCCCTTTTACTTTAGTGACCCCAAAAGGGAATGCACCTCATTTCTTGGGAAGAAGGGGATGAAGGCCAAGATGGTTTTTTGTTGGATAAAAAGATAAAATCCTAGATATAGACCTTCCAGATGCTTCACCCAAGGATTCCCGAGAAAGCAATGGAACACTTCTTTGTAAGAAAAGGGGGACCTGCAAAAATAAATGATAATGAATGCTTAAGGGGTTAGTTGGAGGATGGGAGGTATAATCATGAGTTGACCTATCATGATCATAGGCATTTATTAGTATGACATTACCATCATCTGGTCACTAAGCCAAGGTAGTGGCTCTCAGTTACACAACTGAGAGAAAGAGGGTCTCATCACAAGCCAACTTTCTCATTTCCACGAGGTATTTGTGAATGGCATTGTTGTTATCTGGACACCAAGCCAGGACAATGGAATTCAACGTGTTCCTTAAAACATGAGAGAAATAAATAATGGCAAGAATATGGGTTTGTAAAAAGTGCATCCCGAATGAAGGTGCCACACACCCTCTACAAAGGCGTCCATAAATGAGATAATAGGAGCCCTTGTATGTCATGAAAATCATCTATTTGCGAAGTCTAAACCCATTCCACCTCATCATCCACTACATGAACTTGAAAGGCCATCCTCAGGAGCATCCCCTACTTGAGGGTTTTGGTCTACCCAATAGGACCTTTATGACACCCGTCACATACTTAAACTTGGTCAATTTTATAGGGTTTTTGAGAATTTGTTTATTTTGATGAGGTAGTTTTGATGCACATGTTTAGGTGCCTTGATTATTAGATTTTGTTTACACTTGTCTTTATATATTTGACTTGAGATCTTTGGAGGGAGTAACCTTTTGTTTTGCAGGGCCTTGCATGGTAGCCAGTTTTGGGAGAACAAGCCTAGCTTGGGATTCCATGGGGCAAAGAGCCCACAAGTTGGATGTTGTAGGCCTGCACACCAGATCATAGAGACATGCCTTTGGAGGATTACATGGCATCATGGAGGATCTTATCCAGCCCCTAGTACCCTAACAACTTTCCTAAGAGAGGAAAAAAAATCATCTTTTAAGGGTTGATGCCATGCTTGAGAGGGTTTAATGGTGATGGGGTTATTTCACATTGACACTTGGCATATTTTAATTGGAGGAGGCATGGATTGACCCTAGCACATGATGAGGAGGCTGAAGGAGCCCCAACAACCTCCATTCTCTTCTCCAACGACTTGTTCAAGGTATCAAAACGTCCCTTAAAGGGGTGACATCATCTCTTTTTTAGGGTTTCTATTGTGTTAAATTGAAAATTGAATATTATTATTTGATGCAAGCATATAAGGGTTATTGACCCTTTATCATATGTTTTACCCTTGCTAAGTGGACAAACATACTTCAGAACATTTTGTATAAATAGAGATGAACTCTATTTCATTTGGACATAACTATCCCTCTTGTGAGAGGATATTGGCTGAAATTTGCACCCTTCTTGGGAAATTCTCTTCATCTCTTTTGGTTACATTCTCTTGCTATGGTTTATATTTGCTATTGGTGGAAGAAGTGATTCACTGTATCTCTTGGAGTACTTTTGTTGCTTTATGGTGGATTTTTCTTGGTTAAAGAAGAAGTTTATCTTGTTTATGCTTGCACTCGGTAAGGAATATATTTTGTTGCTTCTTTCTTGGTTACAAGTCTAATTTTATAAGCTTCTTGGTGAGTATAAGTGCAGACAAACCTGCCAATGCCATCATCTTGTCTTGAAATAAGTTGTTGCACAAAGGAATACTAGGAGGAGTAAAAGGGTTTACACCCTCCTAAGGTTTTCCTTAGCTAGTTTTGCTTAACTTGGGGAGTAAAAGGGATTACATCCCCAAGGAGTTAGCACAACTATCTCTTTCTCTTTTAAAGACTCCATAACCCAATAGTTAAAGGAACTAATATCTTGCATTGGGATACGTAAAACTACGAGATATTGGAATTGTTCAAGTTGGAATTTCTTGTACATGTTATAAGCATTCTTGTGCCCTAAGGGCATCCTATTTTAGCCAACCATTTTTCTTCTGTAATAAGTTTAATTCTACAGCCATTAGAGCTGCAGAAAACCCTAAACACTTTCTTGAAAAACTCACAATTCAACCGTCAAAAGTTGCCAATAATTTACCCCTACAAGCTACTAGGCCTAGTGCATCTTTTGGGTGGATTACTAGTGATTTTTGGTGGCTGATTTCTTTTTTGTAACAAGTTGTTTTCTACATCCATAAGGCTGCAAAAGTATCTCTACATTACCATCTATAACAACATTACATTGATGCTAAAGTCTTATGCTTTTAGACTTGAGTTTAGTGTTTTGCTAACTTATCTCTTGCATCATTTGATAGACTTTTAGCATCTTTATTTGCAGCTCTTACTATATTTTTGTTGTTGATATACATCTTTGTTTACTGCTACAATTAGGGACAACAACCTTAACTTGATTTTCCACCTAACATTATATGCATATGCTCAACTTGTTCTTGTGTCTCTGGAAGGCACACCATTATTTGCAGGTGTTCTTATCTCTTGGAAAATATTGGCTACCACCAAGACCATTTACCAATCCTTTCTCTATCTTATATATTGACCTTTAGGGGGAATTTCTTTCATATCTTCATTTTCCATCTCATTCCCCCTAGGGTCACCGTGATTCCTCCCTTTAGGTGATTCTATCATCTCTAAAGTGATGGAAATACTTGCCTAAGGTGACCGTAGGTAGGTGTTCTCTAAGTTGTCTCCATTTGGTGGTTGGGTTGGGATTTTCCAAACCTACAACTTGTGTGATAACATGAAGTGGTTAGGTTGGGGATTTCATTGGAATAATTCAGGGCATCTACTAAGAAAATGAGGATATAGTTGAAATTATTAGGACTCTTGGATTTTAGAGGGTGATGGAACCATCAATGGAAATAAATAAAGAGGATGATGGAAAAAAGAGGCATAATCCAAGTTGTAGGAGAGTTGGAGATAACTTGAAGGAGTTCGCACATGTTCTTTTTAAATTATCCCTGGTCCCTTTTAAACCACAATGTAGCCCTGTCAATTAGTCTGCTAGGTTGGATTTTAAAGGAATGTGTGCACATTATAGGATGTGCATGTGTTAATAACATGCATGTGTTCCTTTGTCTATGAAAAAAAGGGTCGTGACTTACTACTTGTTTCATAACTACAAGGTGTGTTTTCGAGGAGAAGAAGGTGCATTTTGGAGTAGTGGAGTAGATAATTTTACCATGATGAGGATGAGGGAGGTTGCCATCACTGTTGTTATCACCTCAATTTTTCTCATCTATGACATTTAAGTGGATTTAATGGACGACATCACTAGTTCACAATAAATGACATAATGCATCACACCACATTACCTCGTGGCTATTTGGCACCCTACTAAGCAAATTCAAACCTTTGGTTGACCGCTTCTTTGAATGCATAGCTATTTGTCCATTTTTTGCTTGAATCACATAAAAAATCCTTCAAGATCCATGTAACCATTGTAAACACAAACTCAACTACTTATGTGACACAATAATTGCAAAGGACTTGCTAGTTCAATGCTAGGGTGGCATACAAGGATTGTTCAAGCTCCCATCTCATGAATTCTTGGTCCTTTGGCTTCTCAATAGGTCTTATCAAGCACATGGGATCCCACTAGAGAATGAGGATCATTCACATGGGTGTTGGTTCACCATGTTGAAGCTCCAATTTTTCCTATAAAAGGAAGCCATGGTGTTGCATTGCAAAAGAGGAAAACATTGCAAGGTTATGTTGGAGGAATGGACTCTGAGAAAATTACTCTCTTTCTTTCATCTTTACCATTCATTGAACTCATGGTTTCTTGTGTTGTTTCATCAAATATCCAAGGTTTCTTCACCCATTAGTGTTAGAGAGAGAATTCATGGAGGAAAAGGACCCATCCCAAGGAGAGATTTGGAGCCCACTTGCTGCCATGCACTCTCGTAAAGGTGACACTTCATGTATTTTATTCATGTCCAGTGAAAATAATATGAGTATTGTTGCTTCTCTCCATTTCTTTTCACTTTGAATGGCATTTTTATGGTTAAATTAATAGTTTTATTGTATTTATGCTTTCTCATTACTTAGGTGTTGTTTATTTTCTCTTGTTATTGTCACACATATCTCTTTTCTTTGTTGTTTAGATCATAGCCTATGAAACAAAGGGGTTTTGTACACCATTTATATTATAACCACATTACATATTGGTGACACCACTTTTATTTTCTTATCACCCTATCTTACTCCTTAGGTTGTTTCTTCCCTACATATAGATTTTGGTGGGTTGCAAGATCATTTATCTCTATAGTTTCCTTATTTACCCATAGCTAGAGGCTAGATTTTTAAAAATATTTTTTTTTAATCTTGGTGTTTCACGCACTTGTTAGCCTCTTCTCCACAATATTTGAGTAGAAAATCCTTTGTGTTCCATGTGGTTTTTGCATGATAGACTATGTAAATATTGCACCATTGTTTCATGTGCAACCAACATTGTTTGTGTGCATGAGTGGTGCAATTGTGTTTATGATAGCCTATGTGATTCAGTCCAATTTCATTTTTTTAGCATTAAGTAGTTCTATTATGAAGTCCAGTAGGAAGTTTTAAAAATTTTCAAGAATTATCAGTTGCTTTACATCTACTATTTTATGTCTTTTTAGTGCTTATTAATTAACACACCTAGTTTGTAGGGAGAATAATCACACTTCTTAGCACTTATCACTTGGATGGTTTCTTGCTTTACATTGCATTTAGATATTTTAGCTTGGTACTCTAACAATTTCCATACATCACATGTTGGGATTACTTAAAATTTCTTAACTCATTTAAATAAATAACTAGGTAAGGAAGGGACCCTTTTGTTTAATCACTTACAACTTGCAATCATTTTATTTTAAGCATTTTATTTTTATTTCAACATTCTAGGTGGATAATTTACTTCAAATCATTTTTGTCTATTCTATCACTTATCGATTTTCCAATCTACACATTACAAATTGGTCCATGCATCTCATCCATTCGTAAAACAACCATGACACTCTCTTCCATTTCCCCGAACCACACAAGTAAGGTATTTCCTTTCTCTTCTCAATAGTCCCTCATGGATATTCTTCCGTTATAGTGCTCTTCATGGATATTCTTCCCTTATAGTGCTCTCGTGCTTCCTCTTGCAAGAGGAACATTGAGAGCAAAGAAACTCTGCCCATTTTTATCAATCCCCCTTTGCCCCAATTGCAAAGCACTTGCCATTTCCCTAAGAGAGAACTGAAAAGGAGAATAAGACATGGAAGCAGTTGATGCATGGTGATGAGGAGCCTTCAAAGCAATGGTTTTTTGAAGAGCTTGTTCAATTATGGCTTGGAAAATATAGTAAGTTAGATGGCCTGATGCCAGGTATGCATGTCTGGTGCAATTTAGGGTTATAACAGATATGTTGTATTCCTTGTGGGAATAGCCTACAAGAATAACATTTGGATCTAAAGAGACCAATGAGTAGAATAATTGTTAGGTGAAAGCTTCCTAATTTTCCTAGCCTCTATACCCACCTACAAACACATATCTCTCATCTAAGGTTTGTAAATTCCTCTTTCGAGGTGTTGATTTTGGTCAATTTCCAGAAACTTGGTTCTTGGTTAGCAAGGGGGAACACAACTTGAGAAGTGTAGAGGATTAACATGAGAACATTAGAATGCTAGAATGAATGACAATGAAATGGAGAAGGTAATTTCTTGTTGAATTTTCCTCTAATGGGATGATCAAGTACAATTATATTTCCCCATAATTATTGTACTCATCCCATGCTTCAATAACTAAATAAGCAGACTTCCCCACCAACCTCTACATGGATTTAATGATTATATATTTAAGTCAATAAAGGTGGCAAGGTTTATTTTAAGGCACATGATGGAAAATTAGTTGAGATATTAGACCAAAACTTGGCAATAGAGAATTAATTTCCCACATCCCCCCTTCCCCTTCCCCTCTAGTGGAATCATATCCCCTCTCGTGCTCTTCGCAACCATCTTGGACCATTATATGTATGCATGCATGCATGTATGTATGTATGTATTTATGCATGTAAATATGTATGCATGTTTGTATGAATGCATGGATGTATCTATGTATGTGAATCCACCGTGGAAATCCTTCCACACGGTCCATAGAATTATTTTTACATCAACTTCATGCCTAGCCATTCATTAGTTAGGAATTGTTCTTGAGCTCCGCACTAGGAATTAATATTGGCATATTTACATCATTTATAGCTCAGGTCATTTGTTTAAGTTCATATGGATGGACTCACATAATTATACCACACATTTACAATTTATAAATAATATGATCCAATAAATTCTAGGGGAAAAAATGAGGTATTACAATAAACACATCTAATATCATTGTATAAAGGGAATCCTATAAGGAATTTAACTTTGTCTTCAATCTCCCCTAAGTTTCATAGATTACATATTTGTTTTTTCCAAGTAGTTTGTAGAAGAGTCCATCCTTCTATTTCGTTGTGCAATGCATGAGAGTTAGTTCTTAACTGCTCATCATTTTTTCTTAAGGTTTGCAACCTTATTAGGGTAGGAAGTATGAACAAGCCTTGAATTGATGGTGTTTTTATAATGCAACATATTCTATTTAATATTATTTTTTTACACACACACACCCAAAAATAAGTATTAAATACCAAGGGTTATTGCAATTGGTCATTGCCAATGTTGTTTGGCATTTGGTTAGTTCCATTTCAACAAGTTCTTGATTCGAATCCCCTTGGGTTAGGTGCACTAGTGTATGCTAATGAGATTACTTGGGATTCTATCCCTGGATGTGGGGAAGCATCCCTTGAGTTTCCATGCAAGTTTTTTCTTGGAAAATTAAAATAGTAATAAAGTATTATGTGTGTTTTAATATTGCATATTTTAATACATATGAATCAACATCCCCAACTATCATACCATTTAAAATTCCTATGTTTAAGAACATAGAATGTACTTGAAAGATTTATTTATCTTGTTGTCCATAAAAACATTACATCTATCATACTTTAATAAGAAATTTATATAATCATTTTATAGAATAATATGTTATGTAAATAATCATCAAGGTTCTTGATGTAGATAGCCCAGGTGACCTCCCTATGGAGGACACATAGTTCAACCAATGAAAAAGACAATGAATCCTCCCTAAGGAGGATGCACCCCTCAACCTATCAACATCCATCTCAGTAAATGATGAAGATATCCATGATGTCCTCCATAAGGGGGATGCACCCCTCAACCTATCAACATCCATCTCAGTAAATGATGAAGATATCCATGATGTTCTCCATAAGGGGGATGCACCCATATATCCAGTAGAGTTCAACCCTTAAAGGGCACATTCTTCATTTATGACATCTTGTTTATTATGTGTATTGTGTGTAATCATGTAATTGCATATTTACAACCTTTGGGTTGCATGCAAAACTTGTTTATTATTTCTTTCTCATCCCTTGAGCTGTGTGCATCTTGAGTGGACTCATTGTATTCCTATACAAAGGCCAATTGTCTAGCATAATAAAGTAAGAGATTTTTCCTTGAGGTTTCTATGTTCTCTTGTTGCTATTGTTATTGTTCTTGTTTTTGGGTTAATTTTTTCTTTAGGATCATGTGATTGATCTCTCAGCTAGATTTTTCTTGTTGAGAGGTTCATATCTACATTAATTGGTATTGGAGCTTCAGTCCAGGACTACTTATTCTTCAATATTGGGTTACTAGGTTCAATGCCCCACCTATGTTCTTCTTATTCAATGACATAAGTTCAGATCTAGTTCTTTTGGAGTGTGTCCTCTCACCCAAAAATATGTCGACACCTACTTTTAAACACTCTCCCTACTTCAATCCATAATTTGAGTGGATTCCTTTCTCCTACAGGAAGACATAGACGTATTTGGTTCTTTGAGCTCATCCCTTCCACCCAAATATCCCTTGATATTTTTTCAGGTCAATGACTGATTTTTTTTTAGTTATTTTATATTGGAAATTATTCACATAACAGATCATAGAAATTTAGATTGGGAATTTCCTCTTATTTTAGGATCGCCCTATCCTAGCACCCACCCTTCTCTAGTGGACTAGAGTTTATAAATCATAGCATCTATACCATGACTACTTTTGGGATCTTTGCCCTATAGCCATTTGTAGTTCTCATCCTATTAGATATCTCATGGATCCTCATAGGGAATCCTCTGTTGATGAGATTGGATCATATCAAGATTCTTTACATCTAGAGCTCATGAAACTATTACAAGAATCCCTACTCAGAAAATTCTAGCTCTCCATCTTCCAACTAGACACCAAAATTACCTTACCAAAATATGGAGGTCAAATTTATGAAGAAGCCTTTGATTCCTGGATCCATAGACTCACATCCTACTTTTATAACTTCCCTAATATAATGTAGGCTCAATGATTGCTCCTTGGAAACAATCATTTGGAAGGGATTGGTCATAGTTGGTGGCAGTCTCAATCTACAGAACCAACAAGCTACATTGAGCTTAATGATGATGCTAATTCCAAATCTACTACAAAGAGCATCGACAAATAGGATGAATTTTGTGATGCTATCTGGCAATGTTTTTATCCTTTGGGCTACATCTCCAATCTCATGTCGAGGTGGTTACATATATGTCAAGATCCCACACAAACAATGCAATAGTACATTGAGGTGTTCATGTGACTATGGATTCAACTCATTCTAAATCTATATGAGGTACTTAATATCAAATTTAATTTGGGTTCATTAGTTGTTTCATTTTGAAGTTTCCTTGTTTGAAAGAATTTCCCTTGACCAAGCCTTTATTTGTTCTTTGATTATTGAATGAAAATTTCAAAGGCACCCTAAATCCCAACCATATAAAAACCCTAACTCTCCTACCAACCCTAATCCTCATAACCATACTAGCCCTAGACCTTCTCCCACTCATCCTAAAAACCCTAAATTCGCTAACCCTTCATCCCCTAGACCAAACCAATGGTGTCACTTCCACCAAACACACACCCATTCTATCGCATATTGTTGTGTTCTCAAACATCAAGCTATATCCCAAGCATTGTTTATCAATTATTCCTATTGTACATACAAACACTACAAGGAGAACACCTTCTTGTGGAGATTTTTATGGAACCTCCCCAAAAAATTTATCCCTTAGTTGTTTATAGTGGAGGTGAGTAGCCAAAGGTTTTTTTACTGGTGCACCTTTAAGGTACATACCCACTAGTGTGAACCTAAAACATACTGTACAAGTACTTAAATGTTCAAATGCACCATCAATGTTCATAACATAGGTTGTTAGTGGACGTAGGTGGCCAAAGGTTTTTGTGGAGATTTTTTTTCCGTGCACCTTTACAGTACATACACACTGGTGCACAGCTAAAACCTAATGCACATGGATGTGGATGTTCAAATGCACCGTGATACGTTATAAAAAAAGTAACAAGAATCAATCTGTAAGTTTTAAACCTGCGAAGTAAAGCAATGCATATATATTCTTAAGCAATACATAAATTAATCAATGGCTCATACACAGAATACACAGAGATCTTTACTGGAAACCCTCAACCGGGAAAACCTTTCTTTTTCATTATATCGAATTTCACCATTCACCATACAATATATACAATGTTTTAATTTACAAATCAGCTAAAAATAGCAAAATCCGCTAAAAATAGCAAAAAACCGCCCAAAAAAAATAATTTCGGGGCGTTGCAGGGATCATCGTATCTGACACACCCACACACACACACATGCAAAGAATATAACACATACCCAACACAATCAAAGTGCATCAGTGCCATTGAATCTTATGTAGTGGTGCGTAAAATTGTCCTATGGTGCAATGTGATTGGGTAAATAGAAAAAAATTACAAGACCAATTTTCATTGTGAAACTTCATCCCATGCTTCCAATCTATGAATCAAGTACCAAGGCTCACTCTATTTTCAAGGAAACCCTGTTTCTGGTGCTCCTTGGCGAGTTGAATAGCTCCACTGATATATTCCACACATTTCCAATTTTTGGAAATTACCATGAATTTTAATTTTTTCTCAACAATGGAACCATGCCTCCTTAGGACATAAGAGTCCAGGTAATTTTTTTATTACCTTCTCATTTTCATTTTCATCCATTTAAAATTTGAATTTATCTTGAAATTTGAGACTTTTTTCAATTTTTTCCCAGCTCCACTCAGTGCGCTATTTCGATTTAGCTCACCTTGGAGCAGTGCGTCTTGTGCTAACTTCATAGTAAGCACCTCAACCAATGCGTGTAATTTTTACCGTGATTAACTAGTGCTTCCTATTAAACACCCCACATCTACTAAGTTATAAAAGAAAACGTCCGGTAAACAACATGCTCGTGCTTTTCGAACACAAAATCACCAACGCGTCCATTTAAAAAAGTGCATCGGTCAAAATACGACACATAAAATTTAACTTAGCGGTGCAACCATTTAAAAAAAATGCATTGGTGCCATTAATAGAAATACACTGAAACATATATTGACCGATTTGGCATAGTGGGGTGTTTCCTTTGACACCCTGTATCCAGTGCTCTACGCTTCACAAAGAACTGCTAAACAAAATGAATGTGCTTCAATAACATGGTAGCACTAGAGCATTATTAGTAACACATCAAACCCTTTAATTTACAATAAATAAATATAACAGAACAGTGCCCATAGTGCCAACAACAACACCGGTGCATTATACGAGAAAAATCACCGCTTAACATCATGTTGGTGCTTTGGAAACTATATCACATCAATGTGATTAGTTAGCGAAAGTGCACCGCCATGTTTTCATTCCATAAAAAATGAGGTGGCGGTGCATTTATACTAACCAAATGCATCGCTGCTATGGGACATCTCGGTGGATGGCCCATTATCGGTGCTCTCAACAATGGAATGCACAGTTAAACAAAATTTGATGCTCCAATAACATGATAGCAAATTTTGGTGCATTTATATTAACACATCAAACTACTTAAGTTGCAATAGAAAAAATTTAACCTGTTGGTGCACCTAGGTCCAAACAACACATCAGTGCTATAAAGAGCATGGAATCAGACTGAAATTTCACAAATTATCAACGCATTTCATCTTATGGTAAGAACCACTAAGATCCTAGGCAGTGCACCAATTGAGATAAATGCATCAGTGTGTTCTATTAATTGAACGCACCACTCAGTTTTTGAAACAATTTTTTTTCTCCACTGTGTGTCAAATAAATACAATGCACTGGTGTTGTGTACTACAAGACAACGAGAATAATACATAATAATTTACCATATCCGTTCATTTTATGGGATGCCTCGTTACCAGTGCATTACAAGAAAAACACACTAGTATCAACACATACAAAGTTAAAATGGAGCATCAGTGCATTACATTCACTGAAACACACTGATGCGGTTAAGTGAGTTGCATGGGGAAAATATTTAAAAAATTATCATTGAGATGCATCTTTTAAAATGCATCTGTTTCTAGTGTGTCATAAAATACAGTGCATCGTTAAAAAACAATAAATGCTTGAAGGAACAAAGAGGATTGTTGTGTTTCATATAACAAAGCACATCGCTTGATTTATCATTAAAAAATTCTACTATAATAGTGTGTTCCTTAGAACCAACCATGACGAGTTACATAGTTCATATGTGAAACGGAATCGCGAGTCATTTTGTATGACAACTCTTAACTGGTGCACTATATATCACAACACACTGCTATAGATATCGGTGCTCGACTAAAAATGATGCATTGATGCGTTAAATTTAACACATCATTGTTCTATGCCGTATGTATGATATGGAGCACCGGTAGGAGTGTGTATGAAGTTATTAATAACACCGATTACTTTTTCACTTTTTGTTTGCAAACATAAAATAATTTTAGTTTTTGATAAATACAAATTAGTTATATATGTTTGTGTTTTATATTTTAATTTTGTTCTCTCTCTCTCTCTCTATATATATGTCTAAAAATATTTTTATGTGAATTAGATATGACGATGACGTCGAATGTAGTAGCAACAACAATAGCATGCAAAGCCATAAGAAAAACAATTTAATTCACAAACTATATATGAAAACCTCCACAATTAAATTTTGTGGAGGTTTTGCTTTGTGGAGGAAAAAACAGAGGCCACTCTTCGGTGCCTCTCATAATTTAGCACATGGAATCGATCCTCTACCACTTCCTCATTGCTCTGACTCACATATCCTCCTCCATGGGACACTCAACTTTCTCCAAGATATCATCCTCGTCATTCCTATAGACACAATATGAACTGGTGTCAATTCTCTTGTAGATTGCATACCTACACGTCGTCTTTTTTTGCGTGCATCAAATAAATACAATGCATCAGTGCTGTGTACTACAAGACAACAAGAAAATACGTAATAATTTACCACATCAGTTCATTTTATGGGATTCCCCATTACCAGTGCGTTACAAGAAAAACACACCAGTATCAACACATACAAAGATAAAACGAACCATTGGTGTGTTACATTCACTGAAACACACCGATGCGATTAAGTGAGTTGCACCAGTAAAAATATTTAAAAAATTATCATTGCAATGCATCTTTTAAAATGATTTTCTCATGCTTCATAAAAGACAATGCATCATTAAAAAGCAGTCGATGCTTGAAGGAACAAAGAAGACCGATGTGTTTCATATAACAAAGCACACTTCTTGGTTTATCATTAAAAAAATCTACTACAATGGTGCGTTCTGTAGAACCAACCACCCCAAGTTACACAGTTCATATGTGAAATGGCATCGTGGGTTGTTTTGTATGACAACACTTAATTGGTGCACTATTAATTAGAACACATCGCTATAGATATTGGCACCTGACTAAAAATGACGCACTAGAGCGTTAAATTTAACACACTGATGTTCGGTGCCTTATGCATGATATGGAACATCAATAGTGGTGTACATGAAGTTATTAATAACACCAGTTAATTTTTCACTTTTTTTTTGCAAACAAAAACTAATTTTGGTTTTTGATAAATACAAATTAGTTATATATGTTTGTGTTTTATATTTTAAATTTGTCTTATCTATGTATATGTGTCTAAAAATATTTTTATGTGAATTAGATACAATGACGACACCGAGTGCATCAACATGAGTAACCAAAAGAAAAATCATTTAATTCACAAACTACATATGCAAACCTCCACAATTAAATTTTGTGGAGGTTTTTGATTTGCGGAGGCAAAAGCAAAGGTCACTCTTCAATGACTCTCATAATTTAGTGCATGGACTCGATTCTCTGCCACTTCCACAGTGCTTTGCCTCACATCTCTTCCTCCATGGGCCACTTGAATTTCTCCAGGATATCATTCTGGTTATTCATGTTGCCATAATATGAACCGGTGTCAATTATCTTGTAGATCACATACCTACACCTCCTCTTCTTCACCTCGAGGGGGATTATCAAATAGCTCTTTGAGGATGGGGAGGAATTTAGTATCCCCAAAGTAAATGTAACCGAGGCCCTTATTGATGGCACCGAGTACATCAACTTCGTTCCCTTTCAAGTCCGTCATCTTGGCCCCTACTTTGACATAATTAGGACTACCAAGCTCTACAATCAGAGCTTCCCAGTGCCCCTTTTCCATGTTCAACAAGAAAGGACCCTGGTGGATGTCTTAATTATAACACTATGTCAACCTCAAGAATGACCTAAGATCCATATTATATATTTAATAGAAGTTAAGAAGCACATTTGGAAAATATTTAAGAATCACATTTGGAAGATCCATATAGTATATTTTATGTTGCTCGTTTCCCTTTTATTGATCTCCCATTTCTTCTGCCACATCATTATCTTCCTCAAATAGGATCAAATTAATGACAATGACCTCCCCATTATTGATCGTCAACTTGGCATCCCTGTATATAGACTCGATCCTCTACCACTCCCTTAGTGCTCTGGACTGCATCTCCTCCTCCGCGGGCTGCTTGAATTTCTCCAAGATACCGTTCTTGTCATCCCTGTCACAATATTAATTGGCATCAATTCACTTGTAAATCACATACCTAAATAACTTAAATACTTAAAAATAAAAATTTGAATAATGATGCAATATAACATATGAAACAAATATTACTTATTAGTCATGTTAAGGCTCCAAAATGACCATATTGATAGATGTTGGCATGTAATCACCATCAATATAGTGACCCATATGATCCATATGTTATGGAGATTCTTTAATTGATAACCCTTAAAAGAACTCTCTTGCATTAATCTTTATTATATATATTTTTAAATAGATATATTTCATCGCTCTTGCGACGAATAGGATCGTCGATAACATTTGTAGTTTGTCGCAACTATCAATGCTTCGTTGCTCTTGAGACGAACAATTTGTTGCAAGAACCACTTCAATCATCTCTATTGTGACGAATAAGATTGTCAATAGTATTGATAGTTCGTCACAAGAACTTCTCTGGTCATCTCTCTTGCGACGAATAATATTTTTGATAGTATTGATAGTTTGTCAAAAGAACTACTTCGGTCATCTCTCTTGCGACGAATAAGATTGTCGATAGTATTGATAATTTGTTGCAACTATCAAGGCTTCATCTCTGTTGAGACAAAATATCATTACCATAGGTGATACTTTATCCTTGAATAGTTCATCGCAAGAACTACTCCGATCATCTCTCTTGCGATGAGAACCCTAGGTCGTCCCATTAATGATGAGCTCCGTAGGTCATTGTTGAGTCTCTATTTTGACATAAGATAATGCCCTATCTTACCCTATATCTAAAACTTTTTGCCTCTGTTATAAACCTATACTGGACTACTCCCTCCCAAAATACATGCCTAATAGCTATGTCATGTTTACAAGAGGTAATTGTTGATTTAAAGCATGTTTGTTTAACTTTCTTAAATTAATTCGATTGAAAGTGTTTTATTTTGTATAGTCCTAATGATTTGATTTATGAGCAGTCTATCCAGAACTAACAGACACCGTGTAATCTAGTACCAAATCCATTACGGTACCCAAGACAATTTTTAATCTAGTACCAACTCCATTCTGGTACCAAGACGTGTGCTATTCCGGTACTACCTGCTCCGTTCTATTCCGGTACTAGACTAGCAACTGTGTGCAATCCGATACCAGAACCTCTGTTTCTAGAATGCACCAGTTGGACTTGAATAATGGTGAATATTTCAAGAAGAAAATTGGATAGAAGCGCCTGAGTCAGTTTTCCATTTGCAAGAGACTCCATAGCTCATGCACTTCGTGTCATGAGGATGGAGTTGATTCCTAAAAATTCAATGTAAATCTTAAATGTGAAATTTCTCAAACTGTTTAATGTTTATCCATAGATATTGATAGTATTAGCTTACCTTATATAAGGAATGCTGTATAGATGATAAAAAAATATAATAGTGAATGTAAGCAATATATGGTAAGAACCAGACAATACTTATCATTGTCATGTATGAAGTAAAAGACTATTGATCCAATTTACCAGTTGAATTAATACAGAAGATCTTTTATGTCAATTCTTGGATGTGAGTGAAAAGTTTTAGTTTGTTACTCCCTTAAGAGGTTCCTTATTGGTTCGGCAAGGGCCCACCACCCCAACTAAGGTAAACCTCCTTGTATACATTTTGTGTGTTTGTGTGGATAGTTTACAATAGTGTGTGTGTGATTGGTCTTTATTTAATTTTCAGGATTGAGCATTGAGTTAATCATTTTGGATTGGTGTGAATATGCAAGTGTTAGATCGAATATACATTTCATTCTCAGATTTTGAAGGTATCTATTTCATAATTTGAAGTGTGGGACTGATATTTTGAGTTTATGACTGTAGTAGACCTAGTATCGCAAGGGACCAAGAGACTTTATATTTCATCTTCATGTGCTGTAATAAAGTCTTTCAGTTATAGTGAACTTCCCTTGTGATGGTTTGATTGAATTACATGAGGTTGAAGTTGGCTTTTGTTTCGAGAATGGTTGGAATTGATTGTTTTAATTGCTACAGGAGACAAGATTCTTAAAGTTAATCTTTTCAATTCAAGCGCCTGAAATGAACAGACTTGTTTCTCTAGGACAAAATCTCTTTGATTGACTGTTTGTTTAAGTTTCATTATTAGTTTTTCTCTTCTAGGTTCAGAGAATACTTTGGAGTATTTAGAAATCTTATAAATAGGATTTTTATGTTATTAATTATTTCCTATATGCAACAGACTTAGGTAGGTTACTTGTTCTCGGCACATATGGTGTAACGACTCTTTCGATTATGAATCCCAAATTGAGATTTAAATGGGTGTGAGATATACATTGAACATATTGATGCACCAACATTTCGGCACTGTTGTTATCGGATAAATCGGTAGGTGTGGACACTAACAGATCTCCCTAGATCCACTTGGATTTAGAACAAAACAGGACAGGACATGACTCTTTCTCTAGGTTGTAGTCATTGAATCAACTACTAATAAGGAATGAGTGACATACCTTTATATCGCTTCCTTAGGTCTCTGTTGTTCCCACTTCACTCCAGTGCTCTTTTGAAATCAGGTCCAAGACAACACAAACCAACCAAAGAAAAGATGACAAAGTATATTCAATGTCAACCTATGCATATGATCAAGGAGTTATGTAATAAAATAAGAGTGATTTTATGGGAAAGGGACATGCCGCTGTATTATATTAAATGAAAGTAGAAGATACAACCAGATCACCTTGATGTCGCAAGCTTCCTTTTAGTGACCCTTGGTTCCAACACACACACTTGCTCTACGTTTGCATGAAGAAGATCTAGTACAACTTGATAGACCAAATAGAGTCTTCAAGGTTCTATCCAAGCAGATTTCTCCACACAATTCTTTCACGAATTCTTCATTCAATCTTGCTTAACCTTTTCCATGAGAAACCTTTCAATANTCAATATATAGGAGAAGGAGAGATGGTTAAATGGATGAGGATGATCCCACTAAATCTGAGAAGTCAGTAGGATGCCAACCATGCAAATGCCAACTAATTTTAGAGAAGATTCCCTTCTAGAACCTTCGTGACCTCTTCTCTTTTCCAATCTTTGAAATAGGTTCGCACCCTAAGTGTGGGTTGCCTGTGAAAATGAAGGATTTTTGCACCCTATAACATAGGCAGCCTGTGAACTCATCTTAAAAATGTGTTTTTTGGCAGAAGACAACAGTCACTTTTCTTAGGCAAAAATTCCTTGTGGGAGCCTGAATACATCACTTGTAGAGACATCACCAGAGTGACCAAAATAATGTGTAATAGAATGCCCCACAAAGTATGAGGCCGAAACTTGTGATAGCCGAAATACTTTGTAAAATGCGTGTGTGTGTCAGAAACAAGGAGCGCACCTAATCAGAAACCTGTAAACAACCAAGCATTTGTAGAATATAATACCAGTTATGAGGTAGGAATTCCCATGCTCAGATCACAAATGAATGGAATCATAAACGTAGGTCATGGCCACCAATCATACACCATGGATCCATGCCGTCAAAATGCTACATAGCCACTAGGAATACATTGTGGATCTATGTGAAGACTTGAATTAAGACATAGCCATGTGACATACAAAGTGGATCTATGTGCCGATACAAATCATACATACTCCATCGCAGCCTGGATAAAAAAGATGAGACCTAGGGTATTCAATCCCGTCACCTGAAAGTACGAATCTAGCCATGCGATTACATGTGCTGAAGTCGAAAATGGTAGAAACCACTTGATTACCGGTCATTGATGAAAATCGTTAACAAGTGCGAGGGAAATCACCATTGATGTCAATGACTCCCAAGGTATCGAATTACAATCCGAACGAATGCGAATGAATGCGCTGAAGTCGAGCATGCAGCAGAATCTCTCGATCATGGATCAATGATGTGAAACCCCTATCGAAAGTGAAGAGACCTGCCATTAAGGCATGCAGGTTCTAAGGTACTAAATGATTTCTAAGTCTCATTCCTGGATAATGAGTTGGAGTCGACGGAAAATGACTCATCACAGGAGGGCCTTGATGTATCCCCCATCAATGACATGAAATAAGCAACATATTTTGAGGGTGAAACAAAGTATGAATAAGGGTTGAAATAGACATAGGGAAGGCCAACATAGTAAGAATGGACAAATGCAGATGGCTGACTCAATAGAGGATTCGTTTGAACTTCTCTTGAACATATGAACGACATGACCAAGGACTTGGCAGCACTGACTCAAAGACGACCCAAGATATGACCTTGTAGCAAGTCGAACGAGAGACAAATGGATTTCCCAACCTGGATTCAAATGATAAATAGGGGGTGTCATGTTCAAGAACGACACTTACTGCCATTAATATGAATACAAAAACATATCCCTTTCCCAAAATTTCCCCCACCATTTCTGGTGAGTACCTCTTTATTTTTACACAAGCTTGAGGAGG